>WUQG02154996.1:0-23555 GCA_011317285.2 Androctonus mauritanicus | reverse complement strand
CTTGCTCTTTGGTTAGCGGATATTGGTTAGTCATGGTAAAATAGTGTGAGAGGACTGGATTTGGTATAGCACATACCCCAATCTGCTTATATACTACCATGGAATATTCTAGAATGTTCCATGAAAAAATTGTTCTAGAAAGTTCCAAAAAGTGTGAGAACTTTCTGTTCAATCAGATATTTCTTTTCACCATTTTTCATTCATTATATGAGATTGGAGAAAATATGTTTTTTTTTTTTATATGAAATCTTAGCCATCCAATGAAATGCTTGATATTTTCTGATAGTGGCAAGTCTTGTGAATAAAATAAGGTATGAATCAAGAAAATCTGATGATAATTTTAAAAATTATCAATAAAAAACCAATGGTATTAATGTAGTAGGCGATCTCTCTGTAGTTAGTTAATTAGTTTTTATGTAGCGCCACTGAAACGCTATATTGAAATAAGAAAATAAATACAAAAAAGAATGAATAAATAGACTAATTTAAGAATAAATGGAATCATTTGTATTTAATTTAAAAATCCATTAAGTTTTCAATTTCATTAAACTTACATGTCTCTTAACTTTACAAAAACAAAAGCAGAAATGGCCTTTAATAGTGGCTTTTTACAAATTGTTTAGCCATATGTATGACGATTGTCGCCCAGCATGGCAAAAAATAGTATTCATACTAAAGAACAGCTGATTTTAATAGTGCATAAAAGAGAACTGTAAAACACAACTCATTTCAGTGGCACCATCTAAGAGCTAACTAACTACAAAGGTAGATCGCCTACTACATTAATACCAAACCAATTATTATACAAATTTTAATTAATTTAGTTAGTTAATTAGTTGAAAAGTGACAAAAATTTATGAAAATAATATAATTTTTTTAATAAAATATGTTTATTGATATGTTTTCTCTTTATTTCAATAATTTTTATTTTAATTTTTTATAAATTTTTGAATTTATAACCAAAAACATGACATATATGAAAATCGTTCACAATTGTACATAAACAGCTATAATATTTTCTACTTTAATCTAATTGGCTTTGAGTTACTGTGTTGAAACTCTACACAATATTTCAAAGCCACATGTAGCACAATAAAGTAGGCTTGGGTGCAATTTCCTGAAAAACAACTGGTCATAAAACAATAAAAGTGCCACACTTCTTTTTATTGCTTGGGGTTGTTTACATTAGGATTTTCATGTGTTTTACTAAATTATCAGTAAAAGTAAAGCAATAAATGACCAAATAAAAATATTTTAACAGAATTAATTAAGATTTTTGTATTATTGGCAAATTTTTTTTCAATTTTATAAATTTTACAGTTCATCATAGTAAAATTCCATGTTTTAATTAAAATTTCAAAAATAAATTTATCTCATCCCAAAATCAAAATAAGATTACTAAAATATAATAGAATAGAAAGCAGAATCAATAAGATTTGATGAAAAATAATCCAAATTCTACTAATACAATCCATTCACATTTTTTAATTTTTAAAATGTAATTTAAAAACAAATTTTGGCAATCGAAAAATTTAGGACCCATCGTCAGAGGAATGTATTTTCATCCAACAAATGCAAAAAAATCACATTGCAATAGTTGCACTACATAACTTGGGATTGTTTTTTTATCATTTTTTTTATTCCACTTCCTTGATATACACATCAAATGCAATGAACAGGTTAAATTTTAATTCTAAAACATTTTTATATTTCAGTTTTCCAAACTGACTATAAATACTTTAATTTAATATTTAAATTTATCAAGTATTAATATATTATATTTATTTAGTTTATACTATTATGATATATTTAGATTTACATTTTTATATAAAATTGAATTTGTTAGCATAATGTATTAATATATAATTCTATACTTAATTTTATTTATAGATTAAATATTAAAATAAAAATAATTTATTATTAGAATTCTATATGTATGATAGTTTGATAATGAATATAATATACTTTTTTAGTTATTTATTATATAATTTGTTGAAGCTTCAGTTCTAAAATATGATGATGATGATAAATTTTGCATAAGAAGTTAACCAAGTTTATTTAAATTTGTATATAGTAATTGTTTTATTTTTACTTTCACTAAGTTGGCTATAGTGTAAAGGATTAATTGGTCATATCATATAATATTGATTATATTTTAAAATTTCTATCCATAGGAATGAAGACACTTTAGAATTAAGACACATTTTTGAAGGACATGCTTTGGGCATAGTGTGTGTAGATATTAATCATGATGGTTCAGGTAAATAGTAATTTAAATTTTACTTTAAATTAAACCAATATATTTTAAAACCTTATTGAAATAAAATTAAATCTAATCTGATTTGCTATTTATTTATTTATAAATATCAATAAATAAACTTTTTGAAAAGTTTAATTAATTAATTCTAAATCACAAATCATAATATTTCAGATGAATAGAAATATCTTATTTATTTGACTTTATTATTTTATGTATTAAGTTTTTAAACCTCTATTTATTTTAATAAACTTATCAAATTGAGGTATCTATCAATTAATATTTTAGGATTATGAAACACCATATTTTCAACTTGGATCAAATGTCGAAGAATGAAAGTTTTGAGTCAAGATTAAGCCTCATCTTTATGCTTACATTATAATATTGTTTTTAATCATACAATGATTTTCCACCATACAACTAAATGATAAAAATCATTTAATTTATTTTTTATTATTAATATTAATATATAATTAATTAATTATAATAAATTCTTATTTTATTAATAACAAATGGATAAAATTTAATAAGATTTCTCTTTCTCACTTTCTAGAAGATTTTATTATCCATTTGTTAATTGCATTTTTGTTACAATGTTTATTCTTTTTATTTAATACACTATTATTTGCCTTTTGTTTCATAACTAAAGTAGTGTACTAAGTTCAAACATATACTTCAAGAATCCATCTTTAATATTTCATTATATGTAAATATCTTGAAATACATTATTAAAAAAAATACAGAATATGATGATAACAACGATTTCTTATTACAGTTGCAGCATCAAGTTCCCTTGATAGTCATATATGCTTGTGGGATTTACAAAGTGGACAACAATTAAAAAGTATTGATGCTGGTCCAGGTCAGATTATAGTTTACTTTTAAATAATTTTTGATAAATCTACTAAATTAATTTCATTTCCTATCAATATATTATTTGAATTTTAAATAACAGTATAAAGTTGAATTTTGGCTAATGATAATATCAATTGAACATCTTAGAAAACAAACTGATAACTAAGTTTTTTTGCAAATTTTTCAGTTTTATACCCAAGCAATGTTTGCACTAATCATGTACTCTTGTGATAATATTGATAAATTTACAAAAACTGGAGTTAATCAATGAAGCTCAATCAAAAATCCCATTTTATTTTTAATTAATTTTATAATTTATGGATTGTATTTCTACTATCTTTTAATATTTTTTTTAATTATTTTTCTATATTTAACATTTATGTAGTTATATTTTCTTGTTTTATTTCAAATTTTATAACTTACAGTAAGACCTCATTTAACACGGGGGATATGTTCCAAAAACACCAAGCGCTTAATGAAACAGCATTAAACGAGATCATCTTAACACACAAATAATGCAGATAGGTGAAACATGATAGTGAATTAAAAATATATGCATATTTTTTTTATTTTACTTTGTAACCTGTATTATTACTATTGTATTAAATTAATTAGAGACATTTTTTATTGCTAATATTGATTTGTATTCTTAAACCATTCATGAAAATCAAAATTATTTGAGTAAATAATTTATGTTTGTGATGAGAAAGGTTTTTCCTCATTTGACACTTTTGTTTTTTTTGTTAAGAAGCCATCTAATGCTGATTGCCTTTTCTTTTTTACTTCAGCCAATAATTGTCGATAGCCAGACATTGCATCCATGACACAACATCTTGCCTTTGAACTTCTATCAAAATTTGGATCATTTTGTATAAACTGATCCATAATTTTCATAATAGGGGGTAAACTTGTTTTGAGAAAATCCGTTGCAAATTCTTTTTGTTCCTCATTTTCAGAAACACTAACTTCCTTGTCTTCCTGCAATTTCAGATTTATATGAGTATAATGGTTTGAAAAACTGTGCCAAAGGGAATAAAAAAAATATTGATTTCGAAAAACTGTGTTATATCAGAACAGCATTAAATGGAGCAGTGTTATGCAAGATCCTACTGTATTTTCCTCTTTGTTTTAATTTAATTCGATCCAAGATATAAGTGCTTTTGTATACTTATACTCAAAAGCACTTTTTCTTATATAATTTAATGTTCTAATAAAAGATTTAGATTTTTTTAAGCTTGATTTAATAAATATTATTTTTAATGAAACATATGTATAAAATATTTTTATATATGTATATATAGTGGAAGCATGGACTGTTACATTTTCTCCTGATTCAAGATTCTTGGCAACTGGTAGTCATTCTGGAAAAATTAATTTATATGGTGTAGAAACTGGAAAATTAGAATCATCACTTGATACAACAGGAAAATTTACACTTAGTATAGCATTTGTAAGGAAAATTTTTTGATATTTTTAATTAAATATTTCAGAAATGTTAAAATAAATTTTAATATATAGTATTTTATATTCTGATAGAGTCCAGATGGTAAATATTTAGCCAGTGGAGCTATTGATGGCATAATCAAAGTTTTTGATATTGCTACAGGAAAGATGGTTCATACACTTGAAGGTGGGAACATTTAAATAATAATAAAAATTTTAAATATATAGCAACAAAATTATATACCAAGAACATTATTAATTCAATTGGATCTAATATTATTAAATAACAAATTTGGATTATAAATAAATTATAATTTAATTAGTTAGTGCCACTCTTAGTTTTAATTGTAATATTTAATTTGATTATTAATCAAAAATTCCCTTGTGGATGGAGAACAGAATTCATCCATCATCATACCCTCTAGTCATAAGAGACAATTAAGGGATAATTTCTTTTTTTTTTTTGTTGGATGAATATAGGAAAGCATGAGGAAGAGAGAAAGGATCCTGCCACACTTTTTCTGACAAATTCTTTCTCTCTTTCTTCGTACTTTCTTATACTCTTCTCACTATATCCATCTTGAAAGGATTACACTTATGAATATGCACTATCTCTTTCAGTAAAGATGAATTAATTCAAAGATAGTGCTAACTTTAGCAAAAAAGATTTATTTCTGATTATTAAAATTCTATTTAAACTATGGATTTAATTTGGCAGTAATAAGCTCAATTGGATTATTAATATCTGTAAGATAAAATTTATATTTCTATGTAGTTAAATATTCCCTGACTGTATCTTTGTGGGTAGCTCAATGATCAGCTTGTTCAGAAATCTAGGAGAGTATCAAAGTAATGATTAATGGAAGGTATCAATGACAAATTTGCTGACTATGCATTCAACTAAATAAAATTTGCTAATAAATATTGATTTTTAATAAATATACAAAAATTTATTATATGATTACGACAATCATTTTTATATAAAAATATAAAATTTTTGAACCTTATTTTTCATTGATTAGTTAAGAAAAAATTTAAAATAATCCTCATACACTTCATGATTTAGTTAATTAAAGATTTTAAAATATTTTTTTTAAATTGAAAAAAAAAATTTAGAAATGTAACAAAATACTGTATAAAATATTAAATTGATAACATCGAAGGGAGGTCAAAAAGTTCTGACTTTCATCATGATGCAGATATGCTAGGAATCTGAAATTTGATACTCCAATGCTTCTCTGCATATCCACTTCTTCAGAGGCCACACATTTCTCATACTTGCATAACAGTTATTTAATTCCATCTTAGTAGAAGTCACCAGATTTGGAGGCAAACTAACTCCCCATAGTAGTAATGACTTTCTCTTCATCAAAGAAATTTATTCCCTGTAAATATTTTTTTGTATTTCAAAATAGGAAGAAGTCTGAGGGTGCCAGGTCAGGAGAATATAGGGGATGGAGCAAGGTTTCATATTAATCATATTTGCACAGAAAAGTGACTGTTTTTGAACTCTGTGTGCAGGTACATTGTCAGTTAGCAGCAATATATTTTTTGACAGCAAACCATGTTATTTTTCTGTTGATATTGTCCCATAGCCATGTTTCTGTAGTATGTCCCTGTTATTGTTGACCGTTTTTGCAAGTAATCTGTCAATATGACATCTTTTATATCACAAAACACAGACATGATTTTGCTGGATGGCCTTCTCTTGGTCATCTGCAGGCTGGTGTAACCACATTTGAATTCCTGTTTCTATTGTTTCATAATATCATATATTAGACTATTCCTTGCCATGCACAGCTGACATCTCTTTGTGGACTTTTTATGCAGTTTTTCCTTAAAGATGAAGGAACTGTATTATAGTTTGTTACTCAGTTTTGTCCAAAATGACACCACCTTCTACTATCACCTTTCTAACTCTGGTTAAACAGGACCTGTCAAAACTAAAAAAAGGCATATGTATTAGTAAGACAGTAATCTATCATTATTTAGAATTACAGATCTATAACATACATACACTATGATGAGAGTAAGAACTTTTTTGCTTCCCCTCATATAAATGATTGTATAAATGCAAAACACGTAAAATAAATGTAAAATTTCTGTACCATATCTTAGTGGTTATATCTTTTAATTAAAATCAAGACTTTTCAGGAATCATCCATCCTTATTGTTTGGCCTAATGTTTGTTATAAATTCAAATTATTATTAAACTAGGATAACTCTGGTATATCATTATTTATTGGAAACTGAAAATAATAATTTAACAGTTATCAATTGCAATTTTCTGAATATTTTGACTCTCACGTGTTAACTGACTACTGGAAGTTTGTTGTTTTAGATCTTGAGTGCTATTTCCCAAAAAATTTTTGAACTAATTATCCAGATTTTAGAGTTCAGCAATAGGAAGTGATATTTATTAATAATTATTAATCAATAATAATTATCAATAAAGAATATTATCTTTATCTTTTAAAATAAAAATAATTAAGTTTTAATAATATTGATTGGTATTAATTTTTTCTCGTATATTGTAGAGATATATAAGAAAAAATTAATTGGTACTAATTATTAATTAAATTAATTGTAATACCAATTAATTTAAAAAAATTAATTGGTATTACAATTAATTTAATTAATAATTAGTACCAATTAATTTTTTTTAATTAATTTTTTACATTTAATTGTAATACCAATTAATTTAAAAAAATTAATTGGTATTACAATTAAATGTAAAAAATTAATATCATTATACAATCTATTCTTGGCTGATTTATCAAATTTTGTCAACTTAATTTCTGAATGAGAAATAGGATATCTCCACACACCCTCTATCAGTTTGCAACTATTTTTATTAGTTTACTCTGATATCTATGCTAGTTTACATAAAAAATTAATCATATAAGAGATAACTTGTCAGATGTCCTTAGTGATGATAATGCATAGTTATATAATAAATGTTCAATTCATATAATTGAGATTATGATTATTATTTTGACCTTAATTTTTCAAACTTTTTTTTTTAATTTTAGATGAATTTATTTTTTATTTATTTTATAGGTCATGCTATGCCAATTCGTTCTTTAACTTTTTCAAAAGATTCTCAGTTATTATTAACTGGTTCTGATGATTGTCATATTAAAATTTATGATGTGTAAGTAATAACTTCTTTACATTAATGTTAGTAATCTTTAGTATTTATCATTAATAATTAAATAAAATTTATAATTATTATAATCTCTGTAATAAACATAAGACAAAATAATTAAGTAATGTAGACATGAAAAGTATTTTTTATTTTAAATAAAAATGTTTTTGATACCTTCAATGAATCATCATTAGTTAATATCTCACATTAACTAATGATAATTCATTGACAAGATCAAAAACACTTCCATCCAAAATAATAAATATTATTCCTATTTAAAGTGTTTAGATTAATAATTTATTCAGTTAATTTATAATTGTTTGTTTTAACACATTTTTTTAAATGCTTATAATGAATATTTAAAATTACAGAAATAACATCAAATAATACTAGATCAACAGCAAAAATTTCAATTATTAAAGTAAAATGTTTTCACTCAGAATCTTGACCACCTCAATTCAAAAAAAAAACATTAACTTAAAAACATAGGCATATAAATAGTCATAACATTATGCATTCAAAAATTCTATTTTTGAAAACAGTTTCAAACTCTAAATAAAATCATATAGTTTATAATTCAGAAAAGATATAACATCATTATTTGAAAAGCTTGCTTATAATTTAAACTATATAAATGACATTGAGTTAATCTAAAAGATAAAACACATTAAAATTACTATATATTAGTAAACTACTTTAGAGTTTTATTATACTTTTTCTACTTAAAATATATTAAACTATTATAAATTAAATATATATTTCTGCTTCATAAATTATTCTTAACAAGTGTCTATGCATTTGGTATTTTGACATGATATTCTATGAATATGAATAATTATTTATAGAACATTTTTTATTAATTTGTTGTTCCTATCTATCTATCTATATATATAGATAAGAATGAAAGTATGTAAATATATGTTTACATACTTACAGTTATTAAAAAGATATATATAATTTATAGTTACAAAAATGCACTTTATTATCAATATATTAAAATTAAATCATATCTGAAATTTTTAAATTAATAACTGTCAAATTAAATGAATAAAGATATTAAAAACTCATGAATTTTTGAAAATATTTACTATATTTTTTAAACAAACAATAGATTCACACTAAAAATTATATATAATGCTGAAAATATATTTATTATAATAAATTAGTAAAAATTTACTGTCTTGGCCAGAATTGCTCATAAATATATTTCATTTTTATCTTTTTTTTATCTTATGGGAAAATACAAAAAATAAATCCATAATGTATTATGATAAATTTGTTATAGAAATCTTACAAAAGGGCCTTTTTATCCATTTCCTTACTCTGAGAAACAATTCCATTCATATTAATAGGTGGGTAAGTTGTTACATGGATGGTTCTATAATCCCTTGCATCTGTATTGTAAGACCAACATGTGACACATGAATGCACTCTGCTACTTAGCTTTGCAAAACTTCTAGCTTTGGCCACTTTTTCATAGACAATTCTCAAATTGGCCATTGGTGGTCAGGCGCATTGTGAATTGGCTGGCCAAAGCCCGAAATAGTCATAAATTCTCATATATTTCGGGAATTGGCCATAACATATATATAAACTGTATACACTCAAAAAAATAATTAATTTCTTTATGTTTGTTCTAATTTCAATATTTTATAAATAAATCAATTTTAAAAATAAACATTAAATTAGGAAATAATTTAATGTTTGTTTTGAAAATTGATAGTGTTAAAAACAAACATTATCAATTTAATTTTTCATTGTGAATAACTTTCATATTCTTTTTATGTATTCACTTATGATAGTTCATGAAGATTACAATTTTCTATTTTATATGAAAAAAATTGTTTATGCAATTTTTAAGATTTGAAACTATTGGATTCTTGGATAATTTTGTAATAAAAACTTTAAAGATATAAGTTATTTTATTGTAAAATAGTATTTTACAATTTTTTAACTTAACATTTTTCACTAAAAGATAAATAAAATTTGAATTTTTTTTAAAACTGTGTTTGTCTAAAATGATGAACTTACCTTAAAAATATTTAATAGAATAAAAGTATTCAGAAAAGAAAATAACATGTTTATATGCTATTGAATAAATTAAATTTCTAATTTTTTAAATTCAAAATTATAAGTTTTAGTTGTTTGTAATGTTTAAATTATGGAAATTTGATACAGTCTTTTTTGTAATAATGAAGATAAATTTATTTTTAATGGATTTAATAATTAAATATATATAAAATATTTTTTAGTCACCATGCAAATCTTGTTGGCACATTATCAGGACATGGCTCTTGGGTACTTCATGTTGATTTCTCTCCAGATAATGTCCATTTTCTTTCAAGGTAATTATTTAATTAATTAATTCTTGTTAGATTTAGAATTTTAAATTTAAATTATATAAATATTTTTTCAAAATATTGTTTCCTAATATTTTAAGTATTCATGAAAATTATAATCAATATCACTGTCTTATGATTGTTTAATAATTACCATTGTCATAATTTTATTATTATTTATTTTTATGAATTATTGTATTTAATTGTCCAGAAAGTTGTGCATTATTTTTTTTAATAATACAAACATACAGACTTTTAATAATTATAATATATTTAAACAATAATGAAATTTTCATCTCCATTTATAAACTTTTCGCATTTTCTGAATAATTTTTATTACCTCCAAATATGCAAAAGGGTAATATATGTGAATATTTTTTTAAATATAAAAAAAGTCAAATTAATCTGAATATAATGCACTTTAAAAAATCAACAATAAAAAATATAAATCACAATTAAATTTAGCTTTTTGAAATAAAATCACATTAAAAAATGGCATATTATTGAGATATAATAATAATAATAATAATAATAATAATAATAATAATAATTAGTTTTTACTGGAAGCTCTGCAATTTCTTTCAGTATGATAGTAATAAGTGTTCTGTAAATTTAGAAATCTTTTTTGCTGGATCACTGTAAATTTTTTACATAAAATAACATTAATAACAACTATTTTTATTACTGTTTTCTACAAATTATTATTAAAGTATTGTATTTACTCAGTGATAATGCATACTTTATAAAGTGCAATATAAAATATCCATTGCTATTAAATGCAAATATAATGTAGATAATACACTATTTCATATGATTCTTTTATATATTGCTCAATATTATAATTACTGTTATTTTTATATATATTGTAACAGATAATTGAAACCTCTATATGAATATACTAGCAAAAGGTACCTGGCATTGCTGGGCATAATTTGAAAACATATATTAGGTGAAAGTTGGTTTTGATTGTGTGCATGTTGATTTCTTCTACAGTTTCAGTGGTTCAGTTGTTTTTTAATATAATCCTCATAATTTCCAGAAAGTTCATGGGAATTTATAGTCTATGTTTTTATGCTCTTCAATTTGAAAAAGATTTACTCAGAGGAACATTGAAATTCATAATACTGTGATATTGAATACTATACCTACTGAAAAATTGATCATTTTATCAATTTTCATTGTATTGTCCCCTGGAAGAATTTTTTCATGCATTGATTTCATTTGTTATTTCAAATCTCATGTTTATTGAAATGCTATATCATCACAGATTAATTAAATTACAACTGGTAAAAATTATTTTTTCTTTCTAAAATTTATTAAAGCATAGAATTGTAAGATCATTTATCAATATTATGTAATGAATCATTGGACATCATTGTGATATGATGCCATCTAATTGTTACATTATGATGATATATCATGGAATCTTGTGATGTCATCTTGAATTTAAACAAAATCATTTTGTCATAACATTTGGAATCCATTGGTTTTTTTTGCATCCAATTTTAATATAAATGTAACCAGAATATTAGACCAAATGACTTCATCATCATGGTGACATGATGCCATTGGAACATCACACAGCGTTATATTATCATGACATCATGAATTGAAATTGTCTTATGACATCATTCATTGTTATATCATGATGATGTCACATCAATGTGATTATGGCATCATCTCAAATTTGAACATTACTCTGAAGATCTAAATGAAATCATATATTGACTAAATTGTTAAATTCTATGGAATTTTTGGATTGTTTGTAATTGTTTAACAATGATTGTTCTAAAAAATCACTAAATAGGCTAGTTATTTAAATTGGACAGTTGCAAAGAACCATACAAAGTTTGGCGGTTGTAGCTTCTACTATTTAGGTTATTCGACACAAACAAACCAATATATATATATAGAAGATGTATAGACACTTATATAATCTATACAATTCCCATTCTTTTTTTTCTGAAAGAAATAGTAATTAAATTGAATTCTATAATATAATTATATATTTTTTTCCATTATATTGATATATTGTCGAGAAGTTTTCGGTTAAATAGTTAATCTTTATCAATTTCACACAGCTTTAAAAATAACAAACACAAAAATAGAATGTAGCAGCACTGATCTCTAGGAAAAAATATCAGACTTCAGAAAATATTAAAATAATCATCCTATGAAACACCTATCAAAATCTTGTAGATATAATTGTATAAATAACGAATATATATATGATATTGAGTTTATTCAATTGTCCAGTTGATTTGAATTTGGAATGCATGCAAAAATATAAATCTGAGAGAAATCATATTTTGTTATGTGTGTCAAGTGGACTGCAAAAAATATTACAAAAAACACTGGTCCACTATTTGAAAAGTTTGGGAAATACTGGAATACAGTATTTCCCAAACTTTTTTAATGCAAAAATAAAACTATTTGGTTTCCAAGTTTGGAAACCAAATAGTTTTATTTTTGCATTAAAAAAATAAATTACCGTTGACTTTAGTCATTTGTGTAGAATATATTTCATAACTGTAGTACCGGCTCTATGACTATTAGCGCGCCTAGTGAAAATTTTTATTGCGTCGACTATTGCCATAGGTAAATTTGACTTTTTAACCATCGGTATCAGATTATTTTATTAAAATGAATAAAATCAATAAAATTCTCATTATTCAATCGACCAAGAAATATGTAATTATAGAATTTAGACATAAAAAATTTAAAAAATAAATTCCGACACGTTCCAGGATGAAGCAGCCAGGCAAGACGACAATGCCTCCTTTTGGTTCTTCTTTTCAATATCATTTTATTTGCATAATTTTATGTAATAATAAAAAAAATAAAGACAAACTTATAAAATTAGTCGAACTTGAGTGAATTATTTAACTTATCAATTAGAACAATATTTTAAATGACATAATTCAAAATAAAATTATATAATTTAACTTGGTAACAAAACACAAAAGAGGTTAATCCACCAGGCACAAGAGTTCCATATCTTAATAATTCAAGTTTTGGGCCCGTTTAAGATTCAGTTTAGATATTATATATATGCAGTCATAGTTATTTTTGTCTGTCAATTTACAGACTTGAATTTAATTACTGTTTAAATTATTGCATGCTTATATGTTTTTTAAGCATTTGTCTTCATTTTTTAGAGTTATATAAAACAGATGAAAAAGCAATATCAACTGAATGTTTTGCTTCTAAAATTATGATATTTGCACCAGGAGAGATAAAAAAAAAATCTGTTTGATTTTTATTTATAATGTAAATGCAATAAGTATTATTTTTACTATATTCTAGTATTATAAAAAACAAATTTGTTTAAGGGGGTATATTATATACAGTCTGAACTTTTCAGATATTCAAAGCAATTCTGATCTTGTTAAGCATAAATTATAGAGATTATACTGTAACCCATAAGAAGAGAGATATTTTTATTTAAGTTATGCTAAGCAAAGTTGCATACATTCATAATAATTGCTTAAAAGAGCATATACAATATAAACTAAAACATAATAAAGCTTATAATTGAATAAACAGCACTGGACAGCAGGTAATAACTCACTAATTTTAATTTTAACACAAACGTTTTCAATGCTCAACACATCATCATCAGGCTAAACTTAATACACCATCTAAATTTTAAAATATTGAACATCATTGTTCTAAAACATTGTTACGTTATTATGGTTACATAATATTAATAAACAAAAACAATGCAAAATAAAATATTAAATAACATAAAACAAGCTATTTACAGAAACATATATAAACTTAAGATTAAAAAAGCTAAAAAACACTCCGGATTAATTGTTTATCTTGTTTACCAAGTACTTCCAAGGTGGGGGTAATTCTACTGCAGGGCATTCATTTAAAACCTTTTCTTTTTTCTCTCTCATAACTATTTCTATTATGAATCCTAATAAAGCTATAAATAATAAACAAATATATAGATATTCAGCATAAAATAAGTTATGCATCTGCATACCTCCAAAACTGTGGAACTCAAAATTGTATAAATCTGAAATTTACTGCACTAAAAATGATTTAAGTGATATTGAAATTTTATGTTGAATGGCTCAGATTTCATGAATTTAGTCTGTAAAGTTTGAAAAAGAAATCTATGAAGCATTGTAAGGCTTCAGACTTTATTTTTCTTATAATATTAAATAATATATGAATTTAGAGAAGTTTTCATGTTGATTCTAGTCTTGTCTAGTCTTGAATATTCAAAATTCTCTAAATTGATATATTATTTTATTCAAAATTAAAATAACATCAATTTTTTTGATTAAAAGTAATTTTACTTATCTATAATTTTTTTTTGAATAAAGTTCTTTTCACTTTGCAAGCATTGATAATATATTTAGCAATATCTGTCACTAATGACACTTTTATGAAAATTTTGTATATTTTCTGAAGTTTGAATTTGTTATCAAAATCTTAAGAAAATTTTAAGATTTGATTGCTATAACTTTGTTAACTGTCAACTTGCAATAAGATCCATAATGGTTGTCATTTTACATTGCATAGAAAATGAAAAAAGACTTGATATTTTGTATGAGATTAACTTTGATTATTTGATGCACTAGTAAAGGATTATTAACATTTAATGTGAAAAACAGGGAATAATATAGAATCCCTACTCGTCCTAAGACAGTAATAAGATTGTATATTGAGTGTTTGTATTACAGTTTGCAATTTTTAATATACTTCAGATCACAAAAGTATACTGTATTGTGCACAAACATTTGTGAAACACGAACAATTAACCAACCAAAATATTTTTGCATTTAGTACAGACACTGTATTGAACATTATATGGTTAAGATATTTTAGAATCTTATCTATCTGAATGAGAATATATATGCATTAATTTAATGATGGTTACTAGCAATATGGAAAGTTTAGAGAAAATGAGAACAGTGAAAGTTGATTTTTTGTTTTTCATTTACCTTTTCATAAAAACAATTATTTACAAAATTGCAGTTACAAATTAAAATTTTCTCATTTAATTAATAGATAGAATCAGATTATGTAAATTAATCCAGAATACATATCTTATTTAATAAACATTAGTAGTTTGTCATAAATTTTATAATGAATTAGTATAATATTAAATATGGTAAATCATTGATAATCTAGTATCCATTATTATGAAATGATCTATTTCATTATCAATGTTTTAATTGAAATATCAACCAAATGTCTTAAAGTGAATATCAACTATGAGATCATAGGATTGACTATTAATATATTGTTGATTCTTAATAGCTGAGTTAATGTGATTTCCAAGAAAAATGGAAATAATTGTATAAAACATTAAAAATTAATATAATAGTAATTTATTAATATGTTATTAACTATAACTACTGCATTAAAATAATTTTCAATATGATATTTAATTGAAATACATAACTGCAATCTATACTGTATATATAAAATGCTTAGGAATTATATATGCATTATGTATGTATGCATGTGCATATATCCACATGAATTTGAGTATTCTCCTATGATCTAAAAATTTGAAATTTGGAGATGCTATAGAAAGAGCATAGAACTGATTTGGAAAAGATATGGCAATCTGGAATTCCATTCTGAAGGGATAAGAAAAGGGTGAAGATAAATCTCCAATGTTTAGTTTATGAATTAAAAATCATTATTTCTTGATCATTTGAAAACTTTTTATGCTGAAAAAATATCCCTTCACATATATATCAAGAAAATTATACTCAATAGGGAATCATAAAAATGGCAGCTCTCAAATTTGATAGATTTTAATGTTAGTTCTATTTTGATGAAAATCAGTATCTATGGGTTTTGGACTACAGATTCTCAATATGATGATAATTTTTTCAAATTCAAAAAGATATATCCAATATTGTAGCCCAAAATTTAATGGCTATTTTAATTTAGTCTGGTTTTGTTGTGTTGTCTGGAAATGCTGTAGCTTTCTATCCAGATGATTTGAAATTGAATTTAAGTCCTATCCCTTGGAAAGTATTTGGTAATCTGAGCCCTAACTGTCAACAATCTTTTCCATTGATATGTTATGGCAGAGTTTTAGTTTTCCTCTTTGTAACCAACAGATTGAGAATTGTTGAAAAAAGATATAGGGATCAAGTTAACATAAATAATTGTATCATTTGAAGAAATACAAAAGAGAGAATTTAATATCTCTTCAAACAATGCTAATATTATATATAGTATTACTAATATGCTATAAAGAAAAAGAAACATAAGTTGCTAACAATAAATTAATAATCGTATGCTGTATATATAGAAAAGAAAAATTGATTATTTGGCTTTCTTAACAATCTGAACATACCTCCCTATAAGTACTGGACTATGAATGATTTACTATATTTATATTATAATTAATTATATTAAATATAAAAATAATAAAAAGTAATAATTTTAATAATACATAAAAATATGTCTGTATTCCAATAATGATAAATTTTATTTCAGCTCATCTGACAAATCTGTAAAAGTTTGGGATATTGCATCAAGAAAATGTGCTCATACATTCCATGAGCATACTGATCAAGTATGGTGTGCAAAATATAATAGCAATGGAAGTAGAATAGTTTCTGTTTCCGATGATCGGACAATAGCCATTTATGATTGTCCTGTATAAATTTAAATGTAATTTTTGATGTTAAATAATAAATTTATTTTATTTCTTATATGATTCATATTATAAAATACTAAATAATAAAATTCTATTAACAGTTCATTTAGTTGAAAGTTATAGTTAAATTTTTAAATTTCAAATCAAAAAACTTTAATATAATATCCAATTTCTAAAGGTTAAAAATTTGATATAGCATTTTGTCATCAGAAACAAATCAGGTACAGTGGGTGATCAGTTAATAAACAGTTCGGACTACGAACAAATCAGACAACGAACACTTCACAGAACAAATTGTGAGACCTGTAGATTGATGGAATGACAGGCTTGGGTCTTTCGCATTTGTGGACTTATGGGTAAAGATGAGAGAACAGTGGTTTTTTCTGATTAAAATGAATGCAGAAACAATTTAAAACAAATCAAAGATTTATTACAGGAGATAAGAGAGCGTTTTTACAATTTTTTGGTCTTAGAATGGCACCCATACCAAGTTGAAGTCAATAGGCTTGGGGATCTTCACGATGACAATACTATTAATCATTTCCGAAAAATCCTGAAGAAGAGAGAAAAGCAATTGACATTGGACAGATTCGTTAACGCCTTACAAACAGAAAATAAACATGATAGATGAAAATGCAAGACTATTATGTATATATTATTTTTATTACGTATAAATAACCATAATAAGAAATTATATAATTTATTTATTTATTTTTTGCATCTTCAGAATGAATTAATCAAATTCCTATAAAAATCTATGGTAAATCAATGATCGGCTAATGAACAAATCGGGTAGCAAACATAAGCTTTGAATGGATTATGTTTATTAACCAATCACTCACTGTAATTATATAGTATATATTTGATTAAAATTAAATAACTAATTTATAATAATATAAATTTAAATTTCTGATAGCTTAAAATAAATTAAATGCTATTTATTTAATGCTATCTGCTATATGGGATTGATATAGCAGGTAATATTTCTTATTTACCTAGCATTTATGGTTTATTGCATTTACTTTCACAAATTTCCCCTTTTTAACCTAGTTTTGATATCTTAGAGTTGCGCAACTACTTTTATGCAACATCCTAAAATATGCTGAAAATATCTGTTATGCCATTTTAAGATAAAGAAATTGCCATTATAGGCAAAATTGAAATTGAGAGAAATTGTTATAGAATTTGAAGTTTTCAGCTGTAATTTCAGATATTTGTAATGCTTCCAGCAGAAGAGATTTAAAATAGAAATAAGTGGAATGCTATGCAAAACCTAAATTTGATAAATATGATACTTGATAAACTGCATTTTAGAGGTTGCTGATGCACTTCTTAATTAACTTCACAGAAAGTGGAATCGTCTGCAATGTGCTGCAGAAAGAATGCAAAGAATTGAACTTTGTATGTGTTTGCAAAACTAGAATGGATAGTTATAAAAATAGCAATTTAATACTATATTCCATTAGGAAATCAAAATGTTGCATTGGATAGGAGAATATCTATACATAATACATGAATTTTAAAAATATTTCATTGCACGAAAATGTCATATGTTGATCACCATGAAGAAAAGTGAACAATGTTCATTGTATGAACTTTGAAAATTAATAATACACATTATTACAATTATTTGTTCTGATTCTAAACTTAAATTGATCTTCACTTCACACAGTCATATTTTCAATCTCTGCACATTAAACTATGATTAGTATTTTTCATAGTTGTCTTCATTATTCTATCATTAAATTGTAATTTTATTGTTTATGCTGTTTTTATATTATTTTTTCAGTTTAATTAATTAGGACCATCATCTTGTTTTACTCCTGTTTTTGATCTTTATTAATTAATACTAAATTAATAGATGCAAATTTTTATCTCTATCAAGAAACGAAGGTTGACTAGAGGTTCATTTTGAATACTGAAGGATGAAGTGAGAAGATTATGGGAAATGAGAAAAATCATACCAACAGTAGGCCATCAGCAGAAAAGAGAGGGCCTCTTTTAGTGAGCTCTTAGGCTGACCACAGACTAGTTAATCAAAAACAGGCCAAGAGTTGTTGAATCAGATAAATAAAAGAATGCAATTAAGTTTCATGATTAATTGTTTGTGTTTGCTTATTAATTACTATGTGATCTATTTTCACTAGATGCAGCTAACTCTATTGTATTTTGTCCTGATTAACAAGTCTGTGATCAGCCTTATGACATGTAAATGAGACAGTAGATGAATTCTGCCAATGCCTACAAAAGAAATGCACTTGAACCATTGATGAAGAAATCTGATGGATGATTATGTTATCTGTATAAGTGTTTTTCAAACTATCTGATATGACAAACTTGCAGTTTTACAGTGTGTCAAGACCAATATAGATTTGCAAAATTAAAGATACTAAAATATTTGAATTGAAAAATTAAACATTTTTTTCTGTTAAAAAACATTAAGACAAAATAATATACAGGCAGTGCTCTTCTAATTATGAACATTTGTACTTATGAATGTAAAATTTCATTTTCAAATTTCATGAAATTTCAAAAACTCTTCAATAGTTTTAAACAGTATGATAGCAAAATGTATTAGCAACCAATATTATTTAATATTACATAATTAATATATTACAGCAGTATTTCAAGATGGCAGCAATTACACAAACAATCCTTGATTTATAATCAGAACTTTTTGTTTAAATCTGTGAAACTAGATAGCCATTGGCTTGCCCAAATACACCAAAAAAAGAGACTTTTTTCTTATCTGTCAAATTTGAGATTTTACTGTTGAACCCTTGCAACATAGTTTGTCATCCAAAATAAAAATGAAAATATGATAAAGAAAGCTCATGCACTTACTCTTACAGACTTAAGAATAATAATTCATTTTTTAAGAATGAATATTTCATTTTTTGGTGGACCAAAGTAAATAATAATTATAATTATTATCTTAAAAATAATTATAATTTCTGAAATAAATGAAATATTATTTAAATGCAACATTTATGTAGCCTCTGAGTGCCAAATGCAAATTGAACCCTTGGGCACAGGAATAGCCAACATTTTTCAATTGAAAAAGCCAGAAATTGAAGCCAAATAACAAAAAGAAGTGTACAAACATAAATAGGAAATAAACTATGGCAATTTAAAACAAAATTTATAATAAGACTGGGATTTAGTTTTCTAAAAGGCATGATTAAAGATTTGAAGCAAGAAAAAATAGCAATGGTGGCACTTCCAGTCTCAGGAGTTCACACATGTGCAGAAACATGGATTTCACATGCTTATTCTTTTATCATATATAATAAGAAATTTCTAATTGATCCAACTGTGAAATATATTACATTATTTTATTACTTTTTGGGACCAAACAACAGTAGCACCTAATTACAAACAATCTGAATTGTGAATAAAACTAACTTACAAATTATATTTGTAACTCAAGGTGTGCCTATATTCAGTTATGTAACAGGCAAAACTATTGGCACTATGCTATATTAATGTCATGATTCTAAAAATATTTTTGTCTCTTCTGATATTCATTCCAAATTGGCAACTGATGGTTTATGGATCTATGGACCAGTTCTATGAGAAATGATCTGTTCTATACTATTTGTATTTATTGATGGTTATATAGATTAAATTTTTTCATTTAAATTCTATAAACGGAATCATCAAAATAATAATATATTCAGAAACTATTCACACATCAAATCTAGAGTCCTAAAAAAGCATATGAAAATGTTACCAAAAATATTGACACTAAAGCATATGAGTGCTATCAACAGAATAGGTGCATTAGAAATTAAGTTATAGATTCAAATTCCTTCTAAAATATTTTAGGATTTTTAAAGTTTATTTTTAATTAAAAATAATTATATGTTCATTATCTTCTATAATCTAGTTCTCTGCTTCAAATAAATATAATTAGAAAAGTTGTAGAGGACTATAGAAGGCCAAAAACATTAAATTTGAGGCTTGTATTATATTAGTTAATAATAAATATGTTTGCCTGCTGATTTTTCTATATTTTTCTGAAAAATAAGTGGTATAGCTTCTCCTTTTAAACTATTCACAGATTGTTATGGATATTGAATACTTCTTAATTAATTTTTCATTTTGATGACCTTTTTACTAGTAAGTGAATATATATTAGAGCATTTTATTTATATGAATAAATTCCTTCATTTTATTATAGTGTATCTAAATTATACAGGTAATCCTCAATTTATGACTATTAATATTTACAATACATTTGCACTTGATAATGATATCAATAACTTCTATGATTGGTCAATATAATTTGACAGAGAGTTTGAATACTTTAATGGTTTGATAAATAAAAAAAATATCCTTTTTGTTTGATTATTGTTTTTTATGTTAGTTATGATAAAGTGGAATGAAATAATAAATATTGATAGTGGACAATCCATAAACTTTGAACATTTTCAACTTACAACCACACCAACTTACAGTGGGGTTCAGTTTAAACCTCATCATAAGTTTTAAGAGCTGACTGTACTGGAAATTTAGAAATTTGTTGCAATATTTGAAAACCATATTTATATTTTTATCCTTTATGTTCAGTTTTAGCACACCTTTTTTATGGATTTGATTAGTTGTGTTCTAGCATCACTCTACAGAATGCATTATATTTAATTAATAAAAATATGAATATTTAACTTGATATTGATATGAATACAGACGCCCTCGACTTTTGCACAATTCGCTATTTCGCACATTTTTAAAAATTCAACTTTTTAAATATTTTTGTGGATAAGAAAAAATTTTCTTCCATGAAGAACGTTCCAAATTGCTGTAGCTCGCTTCACATTACTTCCCACAATAGCGGACTTCTCGGAATCGTAATCACTATTGTGTTGTTCTAGAAAACCGATTTCTAAAGTAACTCTAGAAATGTTTTAAGTGTAATTTAAAACATTCTTCATTTCTTTACTTCGAACTTCCGCCATATTAATAACGTCATCGACAGAACCCGAGATATTGATTGGCTGAAAATTTTCAAACGACGGGGACGCGTAGGAACTGTAGTAACAGCCAAGTTTTAGCCGTTGACAGGTTATACGTGACGTTAACGTGTTGTGTGTTTTGCTAATTTATTTGTTTATATCAAATATTTTGCCCTTATAAATTGATAAACATGAGCAATAAACGGAAAAACAGCAGTGTTGATGCAAACAAAAAGAAATTAAGGATTCATAAACTTCATTCGATTGAGACAAAGATGGAAATAAATAAATACTTTAAAACACAGTTTTTGGTGCACATTATTTTACATCCCTCGACTTTCGCACACACTTTTGGGAACCAATTATGTGCAAAAGTCTAGGGCCGCCTGTAATTTGATGTTAGAATGCATTATTTCTTTAAATTTTCAATTTTTGTGTTTGCTAAAACCAAAGTGAAAATTCATAATAACCAAAATTTTTAACTTATATTAAAAATACATGTGGATTGGGACAAAAAATATATTCACTGTAGTGAAATATTCACTGCAAACTGAGTCCTAGAGTTGGTTGTACTTTAATAAATTTATTGTATCAATAAGTAATAGTTTATTTCTTATCTTCTTTTGTAGGGTCAAGGCAAATATTTATTGCCACAGGTGCGACATCAAGATTTACATAAGATGTGTCTTGTTATTGATCTGGATGAAACACTTGTTCATAGTTCATTTAAGGTAAATATTTCAAGTTTTAATATTTTTAAATAAAATGTTTGCCATAAATAATATCAAATATATTAAATTGTTGTAGAGAAAAAAAAATCATATAATTTCTGTTTAATAACTTTCATAATATTAATTTAATTACTTTTCAAATATTATTGGAGATTATTTAACTCATAAATTGAAACATTGAAAATTTTTAATATTCACCTCTAGTTTTTTATTATTAATTTTATAAGCTTTTAATATTAGTTTACATATCTGTATTTGATATTATTCATTATTAGACTAGTATTTTTATTTTGTCATTTTTTTAATTTGTTACAATTAATAATTTTTTCCTGCATGTTTCTGTGCCAATTCACATAGTCTACTACATAGTCTTTATTAATCAAATAATATGTGATTTTATTACAAATACAATACAATCGTTTAGCATCATCCCACTTTCTAACACAATCAATGCTGAAAGTAATTAACAAATCAAGAATTTTTTCATAATTCCCTAATGGTTTTTGTAACCTTACATGCAGCTTGAAGAATTCTCACAGCAACAACTTGAAAATTCTCACAAGTTCTCTATGTAACAGTTACTTGAAACTTTAGATTGTATGCTGAAGTTGATAGTGGTTGAAAACATTCTGTTATTTGTAATAAAGTGCTGGACTGTTTTATTTCTCTTACTAGCACTAAAATTTTAACTTTACAAACACTGTTTTATGTAAATTTTTTTGAAAATGAAAAAATCATTTTTTGATTTATCAAATTAAACTAGAGTAATAATAGCTGAATGGAAGAAATTTTACAACCATGAAGTCAAAGATAGCTTCCAGTTTTGTAATAACTTACTGGATTATTCTTTGGCCATTATCAAGAACCAAAAGATCCATAGAGGAATTTATTTCTCTCAAGTTAGCTTTTGATAGAGAGAAAAAACATCATGAACTGATTTTGAAAACAAATCTGTTATAACCAAGGTCTTTTTGTTATACTGCTAAAAAACATGTTATTTTTGATAATTTTTTGTTGCTTGAATTCTCTAGTGTTTCAGAATGATACTTATGCATTTCTTTAGCTTAAAATCCTCACACTTTGGTGTCAGAAGTGGGCATATTGAAGCAGAGATCAGCATTTTTGCTGATCTCTGCAGAACTTTCGATGTTTCTGGAATATTTCTTTGCTCCTCTTATATCATC
>WUQG02154885.1:0-23560 GCA_011317285.2 Androctonus mauritanicus | reverse complement strand
AAAATGAACTCCATATTTATTAACTTTCATAAAATCCAGTACGGTACATTTCTATTTACCATTCAAACTTAACATTGCTAAAAAACTATACTTAATAGTTTAGTATATGTACTGTATATGTACGGTACTATATAGAAAACACATCCATCTGCTCTCTACTTTGAGTTTTCCATAAAACACAATGTAGACGGCATACTGTACATGATGCTGTACATTATTTTTATTTACTTGGTACGAAATAAATGACGGAAATGATCTGGTTCTTATAATCTTAAATTTTCTACAACCTAGATGCGAATCAAGCTTAAAGAAACATATGATTAACCATTAACTCCATCTCTCCCATCCACTGGTTACAAATGAATCCAAAGAGCTTTTAATACTATATATAGTACCGATGAACTTCTGGATGTAAGTCACCTTACATGCCCTTGGCAGATTAACGAGGACAAACACAATACGAAAAGGAATATTTGGTTAGATGTTTCTACTGGTGGATGGCATCATATTGAAGTTTGCCTATTCTATTAACACAGGGAGATCCGTTCTGCCAAATATCTTGGTGGTCAGCAAGGATGGCAGCTTAATGGGGGTTGGGACGTCTTATTGGTGTTTGACTGTATATTATTCATATCATTATATTTTATATAAACTTCCTCTGCCTTTGTTTCAAAAAATTTAAATCAATTCAAGAACTTATGGTACTATAAATGTCTGATTTAGATATAATGAAATGCAGGAATCCTCAATTTATATTGTCTCAAGTTACATTGTTTCACACACTCATCATTTTTCCAAATCAAATTTATTAATCAAAGAAAGAAAATTCATTTCTATTTTTTATTATATTCTTTTTATGCATCACTAAATTGATATGTAAATTGTAAATAATTTTCATCTCACATATATTTATAGCCTTTTGTCTCCAACATCATATCTAATTCAGTCCATCAAGGATATAGATTCAATTCTGAAGCCTCTGGTTGAAAAAACTGAACTGTATTTACCAATTTATTATGAAAAATGAGTCAGCCATGTGGAAGTGTGTATTCATTTAATCCTGATGAATTTAGGATCAGTTCTATGTCATATATCTCCAGAATTTTGAAAGACAATCTGTGTCTGCTTGTTGGTCAGATGGCTATATGCTGGATCTTCTAATGTTTTGCCACATTAGAAGATCCAGGTTCAATTCTAAGTTTCACACCTCTAATTTTTCAGGAGTCTGGACCCAGTCCATTGAACCCCATCTTTCATTCTTCCAGTTGTGATTCCATCATAGATTTGGTCAATCTGTAATAGGATTTAAAAGTCGTTGCCACCAGATACAATATATCTCATGATATATGGCAGTTAACTGAAACTAATCTAATCTAAATTGAATCTGATTTGTTGAATCCCATTTTTCACCTCATAATTAACCTTTCATAACTGTTATATGCAACTCATAATTAACCAATTACCATTTAGTTATTTCTCAGAGAAAAACAATACAAAATAAAAAAGAGATCTCAAAATAAGTAACAGTCTATCCATAGGCATGGATAAAAAGTGCTGGAAAAATAATGAAATGCATCTAGAAGAAAGTTTCTCTTTTTCTTCACTTTTGTTGAGGACTCTAATGCAAGTCCAAAAATCAATTCTGTTGCCTAGGCAATAAAATAACTCTAATGTTATGGCAATAAACTTGATTTGGAAGTTGCTTCTTAAAATTTTTTAAGATGCTATACTTCCATGATGAGGAGTTCAAATTTGAGGATCTTACTGAAATTCAAAAGCAAAATATACTTGAAGGATCTGATTTTAATCAGAAACTGCAGATCATGATAATTTGAAAATTGAAGAGTCTTGGACTCATCGAAATAGTATCATAATTCTTTAGGGCATTGATTCAAATGAACAACCAGTAGTAACAATAAGGCAAGATATATAGTGAATGTTTGCTTCTTTTATCTTATCTTCTGCTCTTTCAGAGAGAGAGAGAGACAGAGATAGAGAATAAAACAAGCAAACATTCACTATATATCTTGCCTTATTGTTGCTGTTTGTTATTCATTTGAATTCTTTTGTTGCTGCTTGTTGTTGTTGATTTCTCTCTCTCTTTCAGAGAGAGAGAGAGAGAGAACTGTAACTAGGGTATCTGGTTATAGTTTTCTCTTGAATCTTTGCCCTTCTCAAAATTTAAGAAGAAAAGAGTGAAGATTGAATCTCAATCTTCACCCTTTTCTTGTTAAAGTTTGTAAATCTTTCATAAACACAGAATAAGAATATTTGTCTTCTTTGTTCAAAATCTTTAGTTTGGAATCAATTAAGCCATTTTAACATTGTGGTTATGAGAAAAATCGATCTGGATTTACATCATCTTGAATAACATCATTTGTCTTAGTTTTACTTATGATGTAACTTAGGGAATTTCCTCATTTTTAAATCATTATCAATTTACTGATTTCATGTAATTTCTGTATTTTCTTCTATTTTTGATAAACAAAAACATGCAAAGGGAAAATTATTCACATTTTATTGTATCTACAATAAAAATATTGTAAAAACCTAAAGACAAAGTCTCCATAGTATCACAATAACTTATGATACTGTCAGTGAGCTATTAACAATAACGTTTAATAATAAAGTTATTGTATATTATAATAAGATACAAACTATATATTATAAGTATTGTAATACTTATTTCATAATTATTTATACAACATAATGCTTTAATTTTTAACATAATAACTAATAATAATTTAGGTAGATAAATTCAACTTATGTAATATTGTTATAAATTACAGTCCCATGCAAAAAGTTTATCAGGTTACAGGAAAAGGTTTGGCTATCCAACAATACACACAAGTACCGGCACTAATCACTTCAAGAGCTGAGCAATACTGCTGTAACTTGGACAGGCACTATTCCACAGTTTCCATAGCTACAGGGGAGGGAAGATAATGTGAGGGAATTGAAAATTTGAAACTTGGAAAAGTATCATGATTACTTTGAAAAGAAGTCAGTGTTTATTATTAAATTATACTTTATACAATATATGAAAAACATAACTAGATACTGAAAAACATGACAAGTGACCATGAATATTAAGCGATAATAAAGCAGTTGCTGTAAACTTATGATAATTCACAATTTACAATTATCGAAGCAAATTGCAAGAAATATATATAAAGAAAATTCAACAAAATTTCGAAATGCCAAGCCCTATACCATTATCCAACAGACAATTAATAATTCAAAATAAGCAAACAGGAATGACAGTCAGTGAGCCATCGAAAATATTGCAACTTAACAAAATATATAGCCAAATAATTGCTTTATATTATTACATTAATAATTTGTTTAATATTAATACTATATATAATTTAACCATTGGCTTCTGTAAGCAACTTATAAATTGCACATATTGAAATTACTTTAAAAACTTTCCTAACATGCCCTTGTGTTTAAATCCATATAATTTTCAATTATTAGTTTATTGATTGTTTTTTATATTAAATAAATCAGTTATCTTTACTGACATATTAATCACATCCAGTGGGCATATGAAATTATTCCAATTTCTTTTAATACAAATGCCATCTTAATGAATAAACTATATATTTATATGTTGTTTTTTATTACAAATAATTTTTGTTATTTGACTCATCAAATTAAATAGTAAATCTCCAAATGTCAATGAAACAGTGATGTCTCTTTCCATTTACTCTAAATCTATCTCCCCTATTAACTGAAAAACAATGGTGGAATCCATTTCATTTCACTTTGTCTTCAATATTAGTGCCTGACATAATACTCAATGGTGAGTCAGCTACTTCCTCCCCTAGACAGAACCTGACAAACTTTTTGCATGGGACTGTACATCTTATGCAAGTCAGGGAACTTCTGCATATATGAATTTTATAAAGAAAAAATATTTAATAATAATTTAATTTGAAAAATTTAATATAAAATTTAATTAATACATATAAATTTATTTCCATCTATAACAGAAGTAATTTTATTAATGAGATAGTAGTAATTAGCTGAGAAAAATCTAGCAAATTATTCTTGATTTCTGAACTATTGAGTAATTCAAGTTTTTATATGAAATTTAAAATTAAATAGAATATGTTGAGTAGATTATTTTATTATTTATTGTTAAACAAATATGCATTTCTTATAAAAAAAAGAATGCAGGGAAAAAAAATTTGTTAATTAACCCAGTGATCAATCCATTTCATTGTTTTTATCTCTCTTTAAAAATAATTAGAATTGGATTTCCTTTCTTATCATTCAAGTTACAATTCATTTTACCAGGAAAGACATTGTGAAAATGTCACATAGCAATTATATTTTATAGTATAAAAAGAAACAAAACAGGTAGAAAAATTCTACTAAAAAAATAAAAATTAAATAATTATCTTATGATATTTACCTCTTAAAATATTTAAATATATATCCTAAAATCAGTTTCTTTTTATTAAGCTATGCAAAAATTTTTAAAAAATATGTAACTCATTAATTTGTAATTAATAAAATATCTAATCATATTATTCTTTTATGAAAAATTTATATTTTACATAACATTTTAAAAAGTATTGGAAAAAAATCTGGAAATTGTATATAAATAAAAATATATAAAAATCATCATTAATACATACATTTAGTTTCTCACAAATCTGTTGATTTTTGGGCATATCTTGATTACATGAAAATTTCTCTCTCTTCAGATCATAACTATTATATAAAAATATTATATAGACTTATAAATATACATTTATTATTAAAATTTTTAAACAAGCTATTAAAATTAATTTTTATATTAATATTAATAACATTTATAAGAAATAATGAGATCAAATATTTTTCATATAATGATAAAATAAATTTTTTTCAATTGTAAATTATTTTTCTTAAAGAATTTTCTTATTGAATGTATAAACAATACAAATTTTAAGTTTTTCCATTTTGAACAAAACCATTAAATTGCATTTGTATATTTCTATTTCTGTTTCAAGTATTGACCAATTCTTAATATAACCTTTTCATTAAAACATTAATGCAATAATATGAATTTTATTTATTTTCAAAATTAATTTTTAAGAATACTACAAAATAGAATATTTTATAATAAATTTAAGTTATAATAGAAATTTTGATCATCACTATATTTTATAAAATACTGCAAATAAGATTTGAAGTGTTTTTAAAAACTTATTTCAGTAATTATCAATTATTATTTTTGCATGCAAAATTGGAAAGCAAAAACAGCTAATTACAATAATAACTGCTTCAATTGTTTCATTTTGTTATCAAAATAATAAATTGTAAAAAGGCATTTTATTCATTCGCATACAATTATTTTAAAATTAGGTATGAGCTAGCCTAAACTAATAATATAATATAGATTGACAGACTGAAAATAATAGTTTTGAAATGAAAATCTGTAAAATAATCCTCAACTGTTTTCATGGTTGCATAAGATTGTTTAATCCCACATTCCTTATAAAATGTAGATAAGAGTTATTCTTGCAGTTTTGAAAATTTTGATGACGCTATTGATTTCACTGATGTTGAAAAACAGAAAATGAAGTGGATGGCAGTGTTTTTATTTAAAATCCAAGAATAAGCTTCATAAAAACAAGTTATTTGATCATGAATAAAACAATGTATAAAATGGACATCCATGTTGTTAAAGAAAAAATCACAACTAGAGCAGACAAAAATAAAAATATAGTTTTTATCAATAAGTCTAAATACCATAGATTGTTTATCAAATACACTACTTAGTGCACAGAACATTACTTAATGCTTACTATTCAGAATCTGATACAGGCCCCATAGAAAATATTAGAAAGGAATTTAATAGAACATGTAACCATTCAGAATCTCCATCTTTTATCTGTCATTGCAAGCAAATTTATAATGCCACTCATTAAGTGTTTAGCTTCATTAAGTGGCATAAACCTATTTTGAAAATTAGACTATTCATTTGAGAAGTACACAATCCCAATTTATAAGTTGGAGAGAGCATTAGATCAGTTTATTAAAGCCAAGAACAGTGGATATCCTCACACCATCACTAGCTTGCTTGAGTTTAAGCATAAACATGAAAGATTAGCCTATACCTGAATGACATCCTAATTATGACTTCAATCCCTCAATTCAAACCTTTGAAATCTGAAGTCTTGGAACTCTGAAATTTACTCTTATCATTCATCTACAATGCCAGCAGAATTCAAAATTTTATCTAATCTTACCTACTTCATTTTCAAAAATGCCTACAAGTATGACAGAAAATATTTCATGCAGAATTAGAAGCATCTCTATGGATTCCCCTCCCTCGTTGCTGATATGTTAGCCAAAATCTTAGAAAGTGTGAAACCACTAACTTCTCTGTCAAAGGTTCCATTAAGTTCTACATTGGAGGGTGTCCAACCTTTTGGCTTCCTTGAGCCGCATTTAAAGAAAAAAATTGTCTCGGGCCATACATAAAATATATTAATTCTAATGATAGTTGTTAAACAAAAAAGTTATTAAATAATGTACAATCAACCAAATATTACAGCACAAATCTTCCCTAGTAGAATAAGTCCATATTAAATTTTTTAGCGATTAATTATTTTCAATCAAGGCTGTGGTGTCAACATTTATCAAGTTAATGTTTAATTAAATTTTGAATTTCGAACTAAGGTGGCACCATCTAGTAATTAATAATTATACTATAATTTTTTAAATCAATTTTCCCAAAATAAAATTTTGCCACCACACCAGAATCAAACCTAGATCTTTGGGATAGCGCCCCAATACCTCGGAGCAATAGTTTCAGCCTTGTCCAATAAAATCTCCATAACAATCATTATACAGGGTGGCCCAAAAGTAGGTTTACAGTTATTAAACTACCTTTTATATGGTTGAAGTTACTTGCTTAGTAATACCAATATAAAACATTCCTCAGAGTATAAATGTAACTTACATAAACAGCTTTTTCCTTGCTGATTGTAATTTATTTTATTATGTAAAGCTAATTTTTTACTTGATATTATTTTTTATTTCAGGTTTAATGGCGAACACTGTAAACCTACTTTTGGACCACCCTGTATAAGCTTCCCAAAATGGAATTCAGCTGTAGGCTGCTGTAGTCTAACTGGCAAGGCATTGGGGCACTATCCCAAAGATCCCAGTTCAATTCTGATATGGTAGCAAAATTTTATTTCTAGAAAAATTAATTTAAAAATTATAATATAATTATTAATTACTAGATGGCACCACCATAGCTTAAAATTCAAAATTTAATCAATCATTAATTCAATAGATGGTAGCACCATAGCTGATTTAAAATAATTAATTGCTAAAAAATTTAATACAGACTTATTCCACTAGGGAAGATTTGTGCTGTAATATTTGATTAATTTAAAAGGATAATCCCCTAATTGGTGTATATATGAGTATAATATACAATATATGATATCATGACAAATAAGCAAAATTTTCAGAGTGTAAATTATCTTTGAATTCTTTTCATTCAAAAATATTTTAAAATTGAGCAGTCAAGAAGTTTTAATCACTGATGTAAAAAATATTTTAGAAAATGGAAGTAGGAAATGTAGATAGGTATTTAAATAATAATAACTTCATTAAATACATAAAAATCTCGCTGATGAACAGAGGGATGACACTTGATAATTGTAGTGTCATCCCTCTGTTGTGATCAGTGGTTGCAACTGACAAACCATTCTAGTGAATATTAAATAATTTTAATATTCTCATTTACTTTGGAAAATCCATGCAAGTCATGATGCCAATACATTAATAAGCCTGTTGATAATTATTGATTACTAGAAAAAAAAATGAAAAATTTCCAGATGTTTTAAGGAAGCTTACAATTTTATGTTGGGCCACAATCATTATAATGCTGGGCTGCACACGACTTGCGGCCTACAGGATGGACAGCCTGTTCTACATCAAAGATGTTTTCATTATTGTCAAGAATAAGAAGGTAACCAATGACTTCATTTCCAGTACCAACAGATAGTTTGAACAGTTGGATAAGGAAACAGGTCCATATTTTGGACTTGTTTATCACAAAAAAAGACTAATGTAGTTTCCATCTCTATATTCAGGAAATCCAGTAACCAGCTCACTATTATTCATGAACATTCAACAATGCAGCAAAGTACAAGAATGCTAGCATCTCTATATTCATATGGCAAGCTTATGAGTTTTGTTCAGAGGCAGCAGATGGTAAGAGAATTCTCAAGGAAGTTTTCTTAGCCCACAGATATCGTAAGAGTAAATTTGATAACCCATAAAATCTGCACCAATCATTTTAAAAAATGCAACATGATTGGCACTTTTGTCAAGGTCACATATCAAGTAGGAAAGCTCTGACAAAGCAATTTTTATCCATTCCAAGACACCCAATGTACTGCAAGATTATTAGCAAAGTAAGTAGGAATTATGCTTATTATATCTCTAAAAAAAGTTACAGTTTTCCAACAGATCATAATAAAATGGAACCTAAGCCTAACATTGAGAGATGCAAGGCTAATAAAATATTGCTAATCGGTTTGATATCTGGCATGGTTAGCACTATATAGGAATAACAAGAAGACATCTAGAAGAACATATATGATAACATTTATATGATGTAAAAAATAATATGAAAAACAGTTCTAGCACAAGCAGCCTACTCTAAAGACTTGATAGTTAAATAGGATTATGCTAAAGTCATTGATTCATATTCTACTAGTGGCAATCAAACTTCTGCAAAGTCTAAAATATTTATCTTCATTGCCAGAATGAAAGCCTGATTAATTTCAGAGAAAAGAATTCTATCCCCAATGTCTGGAAATTCTTAATTAATCAGTGAACTAATGACTTTTGAAATTTCAAAAATTTTGACATTAGTAATTATCATCACATTACCTCTGTTATTTTTATTGCACAGCATTTTATTATTTCAAGTGTACAACCTGTTTTATCTTTTCATTCTCACAGCTTTTGACAATTAGGCTCACATTATAATTTATGTTTATTTACACAAATGTTCTGTTCTCTTTTCTGTCAATGTTCACTTTCTCTGGGCAGTTGAAGAGGGGCAATCCAACCTGAAAGTGTTCATCCATCTGTAATTTTCTTTTAAAGTCCAATAAGCTAGTCAAGATTTTGTTTTATAGTTATGTCTCAATGGATGAATTTACATAATACAATCAGATCTTGTTATATGGTCATCAGCTTATAAGGTCACCCCACATATATGGTCACTTTTGAAAAGTCTCTGCTGACCTAATAGGAATCATATATATTTTGTTACAGCTTATGCAGTGAGGCATCAAAATATATAATTGCTTATATGGTCACTTTGAGTTTGCGGCAAAGGAATTTCGATAGCTATTTTTTTGAAGTAATATTAAAACTCTTTTCAATTCCCTAATGTAAAATGTTGTCTGTTTTTCCAGCTGTGTACCTAAAATTAGACATTACTGCTTTTTTTCATTCTGAAATTGTTGGGGAGAAGAAAAAATACGACACCCACTTGATTAACTGTAGTGTCATCTCTCTGTTGTGATCAGTGGTTGCAACTGATAAATCCCTCTGGTTACAAGTGAGAAAAGTCCTATAAAGTCCCAGCATACCTTATTTTCCTGGTTTGGTTGTTCTCCCAAAAATTATCCATTTTCTTGAAACACTGAATAACTACTGTAATACAGTATTGAAAATAAGAAACAAACAATATCTATAAATGTCACTTTCATAATAAATTTTATTACTGTAATTGGTTAAGCAATTTAAAACATTTTAACAAAGTTGATTAACATAAACAATCATCACTTCTGCTTCTATTTGAAACACCCTTGGTTTAAATGTTTTCACATTATGCATGCACTGTATTTCTTGCTCCCACCTTGCTCCTATGAATAGTGCAACCTTGCATGTTGCCAGATTTAGTGATTTTTAATGTTTTTTGATAAAAAAAAAAAATATTATATAGTTTAAAATTGCTGATATAAAGATTTAGTGAATTTATAATCCCTTTAGTGAAAAAAATTTCAATTATTATTTTTGATATAAGAATTTTTTTTACTATTGCTCTAATACTTCATGATTTTCCATGAACTGGATTTGGCAGCAATGACTATAAGAGTAAATCATTTCACTTTGCTTTTCATTTAATTGATTACATAATACACAATATAAAGTTCAATATGTGTTGATGATCCATTACAATGCTATATATTATTATTAATGTTATCTTTTAATCTAATTTTTATTTTGTTTTCATTTTGTATAGGCCTGCATCTATCATTTTCCCATATCCATTGTTTTTTTTCAGAAGTCTCAACAAAAATAATTTTTATCTGTATAGTTAAATTCCATTATCTTAAATTGAATTTTTTTTACCCCATATAAATGGATACCCCACTTATAAGATCAGTTTTCTCAAAACCACAGAAACGAGGTCTGATTGTACTATGATCCAGCTCATGCCAAATCATAAGGACTGCAAAATTCATTGAAGAATATTTTCAATTTAACCAATTATTTAAATTTGTGGAACAAATCTGACAATAAATATGAGAAGACCATTTCCAATCTTGGTCATCAACAAATCAAAAATATTTGTGATAAGTCATCTTAGTCATTTTGTTTGGGGTATGTCTTTTCTGTGATTTAAGTATAAATTGACCATATACATAGCAAAAAATAATGTATAGGAGTAATACAATGATATTTCTGTATTTTAGACATATTTCTCACTAAAATCATATTAACATTTAAAACAACAATGTGCTCACTTTATACTATTCACAAATAACAATGACTTGTGATAGTCAAGAAACAAATAACATATATGCATATATTATTTATTTCATGCATTCACTACTAATCCTGATTTCTGAGCCATGATTTCAACAATTCCCTGAAACACCCAAACTGCTTGAAAACTCAAACAGAATTTTCTATCTCTACTTTATTGCCAGGTGTTTTGTCCTGTCCCCAGCAGTGTCATCATAACTTCCTATGTTGTTTACTGCAAAGTAATTGGGAAATATTTTCCTGGTTTTGTAAAGAGGGGCTGTTTTACAATAAGGATGAGAATAGCCTTTGTTCAAATGATGCAAAAATGACCATCTATTAATCTACAAGGGGAAAATACATTTAATTTGGAAGTATGTGCTTTTAAAACAGTTTCGCTCACACAAAATTGCAATTCAAAAACTTTATATCCTAAGAAATTTTTACCTCCTTTTCATATTCAGCATATAGGAATTAACAAAAAGTATCTTTTTCCCTATAAAATGATTATAAACTACTAGTAAAAAATAAACTAATAATACTAAATTAAGAATATATTAGATAATTCTGAAAGATATACCTTAAATAAATGAATCATTATTTAAATATATTTTTTGGAATTATCAGAAATTGAAATAATTTTTTCTATGAATTTATCATCTGTGAATAAACTGAAAATTAATAATTCTTTTGAAATTTCAAATACCATATATGACTCTACATGAATATAAAAATTATCTATTGTTTTTTCAATTCTATTATAAATTTTGAAAATATTTTGTGCATTTTCTTATTCTATCTCAAATTCATATTCATAGATACAGCATTTGTTTCATTTTAATCTGTTCTATTTAAACCATAGGAATATAGTTTGATAATATTTTTTATATCTTTAAACTATTCATCTAAACTTTCTTCAACTAATATAAGTGTTTTCAAATCCATATTATTAAACATTTAATTTAGATTCTCATAAGATAATCTTTCAAAATTATTTGTATATTTTAAAGTTTAAAGATATTTAACTATACTTGTTATCTGTGTTTAAACTAGTCCTCTCTTCATCTTGTAAATAATGTAATTCATTATCATCTATTTAATATTAATAAAAAATATATTAGAAAGATAGCTCAAACCAAGCATTAGAAACTAATTTTATAATAATTTCTTAATAAAATTAAAATAGAATATATAACTGAAACAGATATATTAATGAAATATAATAGTACAATAATATAAAATAAAAATTCAAAAGTTTAATTTTATATAAAATAAAGTTTTGTAGAAAATCTCAAATATGCTATTGTGGACCTGCAGGATGATTAGACACAGATGTAAGCCTTAAATTACCTTAATCAAGATTTCTGATATCAGCTGAGTTTTATGTGATTCAGCAACACATTTGTTTCAGGCCAAAAAAATACATTATGACATGGATAAGGATGGAGCAGGAGATCCAAAAGACACAGTAAGTCAGACCACACAAATTTAACAATATCAAATTATGTTTAATATGAGAGAGACTCCTTTACATTGATTTACGTGCATATTGTTTAACATATTATTCAGAGAATAAATACCCTAATGTTGGAGTTTTGATGTTAATCAGACAGTCGACGGTCTATCAGTGATTTAGAACTCTGATGTTGATGCATAGGACAAACTTTGATATGGCAAGGAAGGAAATGAAGAATGAAGACTATGTTGGAGGTTTGGAAAAATGTGGCAAAGTCTTTGACAGAGACAATGGCAAATACGAGTGAAAAGAAACAGATGGACTATGATGACAGTAGCAAGAGACAGATAAATGAGGAAGACAATGAACAAGGAAGATGACCAACGGACTAGGAAGACGACACTGAATTTTTGTCCAGTGGGTTTTTTTTATATTGTTGTCCAACTCCTTTCCCCCCATCAGTCCAAAGACAGGAAGTCTAGGCTTCAAGGTGACCCTTCTTGGCCTGGATTTCTCCATCAGGTTTTTTATCTGTATTTGTAAATCTATGATAGCCCAGGTTATAAATTTTTAATTGTCATCTGATGAATGAATGTTTTTACTCTGATTTTGGTGCAGTCCTCATATCTCCATTTTTATGATAAACATTGTTATTCCCTTCTTTAATCATTGCAGTACATGATATTTCCCTCAAATAACAGAAATACATGCTGCTAATTATGTTGTTTTCATCTTCCTTTTGCCAGATCATGTAACCCTCACAATAGCCCCTATAAAGTAAAATTGTTCACTAAGTTGTGGACTCATTTTAAGTGTTGATTCCTTTGGCTTATAACACTTTTTCATTTATTAAACATCAAATATATTTCCGGCTCCTAATAATTAATATTAGTACTATCCTCCCAATTTACATCTTATATTATCTTACTTTCTAGGAATCTCTCTCTCACAAAATTTTTATTTATATTATTAAAATGTCTCATGGCTTGATGTAAGTTGATCTCTATTGAAACAGTCTATGTGTTTGATCTCTTCTAATTGTTATCATTAAAGTATTTATATGAGTTTACCGACATTGTTAATTTCATGAATTTATTACTACTTTTACAATTGGTATTAGTATTATTGTTGTGTTGAACTTCATTGGCTTTGATTAAGTGGCAGTTGCTTATGTTACAATTCATTATGGCTTAAATTAAATTGATTCATCAGAGAACTCAGATGCAACTAAACGTGTCTCTGATCCACTTCTCGTCTGTCACTGAGCCTCTAATTTGTAATACATAGCTGTATGCGCAATTATATGCTGGTTTCGGCACACTAGCCTAGAGGGTGTTGCTTTCTTGTTGTTTTCTTCTCTTGTTAATATTGAAAGTCTTCTTTCTCAGTTTAAAATTACCATTACTGCCATACACATTATAATTTCATCTATCTCAAATCTTTTAATTTATTCTCTAAAAAAATTTTCTGAATCAGTTCAATAAAAATCTATTATCAATATTTGCTTTTTACTTTTACTTAATTCCTTAACTCCTTAATTCTATTGAACTAAAGAGTTTCACAATTCCCTTTTAAATCTATAACTGAGATCTATGTTTATCAGGTACATAAATATGAAACCGAAATTTGCCCATAGATGGCCATAGCTGTCAATGTAGTTACTTTCAAACTGCGTCATCGGAGCCATTTTATTTCTTTGACAGCTGACAAACATTTTCATCTCACAACAATACAAGTTTAATATAACAGCATAGTTTTTAATAGTATTGAACATGTCGAGTTTTCTGCCTACAAACTACAATTTGCAGACAGCATTGATTTTTTGTTACCATTTAAAGAAAACTGCTGCAGAATCACATTGAATGCATGTCGAAGCTTACGGTGAGCATGCTCTTTGTAAATCACAGTGCTTTGAGTGGTTTAAGAAATTCAAAAGTGGCAATTTTGACATGAGAAACAAAGAACATGGAAGACCGCTGAAAAAGTTTGAAGACAGTGAATTGCAAGCATTGTTGGATAATGATGACACTCAAACCAATAAGAACTCACGAATCAATTAAATGTAACACGAGAAGCCGTCTCCATATGTTTGAAAGCCATGGGAAAGATCCAGAAGGTGGGAAAATGGGTACCACATGAATTGAATGAAAGACAGCAAGAAAACCGAAAAACCACTTGCGAAGTGCTGCTCACCAGGTACAAAAGAAAGTCATTTCTTCATCGAATTGTGACAGGTGATGAAAAGTGAATAAGTTTTTTTTGAAAAGTTTTTTTAATGTAAAAAAAACTTTCAAACTTAAAATTTATTGAACATAGAGAAATTTAGTGAACATAGCAATTATTGAACCTGTTGAAAGTTTTTTTTAATGTATCAATAACAAATTATATAATATAGTATATACATTGTGTTCATTGTGTGTAAGAGAAAGTTAAAGCTATGACTTTTTGACTCATGAACAAACTTCAATTAATTATGTAAATTCTCAAAATCGTAAAAAAGATATATAAAATAAAAAATTTTACAAATACAGAAACACAATTTTGATAAAAAAATTTTCTTTATAATACAAATTTCTTAATTTCACTTCATATTATATATATTAACTACAGAATTTATTTATTTGAAGACTTTTTGGTAAGTTTTTATTTTTCTCAATACTATTAATGAGATTTAATAGAGGAAAAATTAATTAAAAAAATAATTTCAACTGTAAGCTGGAATTTTACTAATATTAATTCAGATATCAATGGTCCTTAGACCATTGATATCTGAATTAATACTAGTACTGAGGAGAATCTTCAAAATACATTTTGACTCTTTTATTAAGAAAAAAATTAGAAAACATCAATCTCAACAACTAGTCATAGAAGCAACAAGAGCTACAGTTACAGCAATTTAAAATGTTAAGGATTAGGTTATGTTAATAATATCATAGGGTATTTTCAAATTATTATTTTACAATTACAATAAATTAGACTATATTATAGTTTAATGTATAATAAAAAAGTATTTTCTATTCATATGCTTCTATATAAATTTGAATTTTTAGTGGTCTGGAACATAACTCCCACATAATACATTAGTTCAATAGGAAATCAATGTCAGATATATGTTGTTTTAATATAAAATATGCTTTTTAGAAACATAATTATAACATATAATGAGGATCCCTTGCATTATAATTCATTTTTTAATACAACTTTACTACTTTATAACTTTGTAAAGTACTGTAAAGTACTTTGTAAACACACATAAGCAGCAAACACAAATTATAAAGTTTATCAAATACTCATGGATAAGGAACTTCTTTTAGAAATGTATTATGATGAGGAAATACAAAGTTGTAAAGTAGTAAAGTTGTATTAAACTAAAGTAGTAAAGTGTTAGTACAACTTTGTAACTTTCTAAAGTAGTTACAAATACAACTTTGCAACTAGTTTAGAAATTGGAACAAGATTGCTAGATACAAAATTTTCCTCCTTTTCCTACAATAGTTTTCCTTTTATTTTTTCCCTTTCATATTTGGAGGGAAAAAATAGAAGGAAAACTATTCCAGAAAACTATATATCTGGAAGGAGAAAAGGAAGAAAACACAAATGATAAAGTTTATCAAATACTCATGGACAAAGAACTTCTTTTATAAATATATTACGATGAGGAAATACATTTCTAAAAAACTGAAAAATACTGACAAATTTCCAATTCCTGCTGAATATAAAAACCACTGGTTTTTTGTAAAAGAACAGGGGAGCTGTCCATCAAAAGGCTGTTGGTCATCAGACAAGAAGACAGAGAAGAGAAGAGAAAGAGAGAGAGAGCGTGTATACAGAGAGGTATTTCTTAAGAAGAATAGTTAATCTGAAGCCAAGATGTAACAACAAAAGAAAGAAGGAACTTGAAATTTGTTTGTCAGATGAGTGATAATGGGATGGATAAAGGAGAAATGATTTCATCCCAATCTATCCAATAGTGAAAATATAAGATGGTAATGGAGCTATCACTGGCAGCAAATCCTGTCAAAAACTGAATTCAAGATAAGATGTCTTAGTTCATTCATAATCAAGAACTTATCAGGGATCAAAGGAGATTAAATGAAGCAAACAAGTAGTCCTTAACTAATACAGATTCAGTTTGAATCTTGCCATTATAAGACAGAGTATGTTAGTTGAAATGCTCAACATTTATAGATTTCCTACTACCAATATTTATTATTACACTCCACTTTATCACAATAAACTTAATAAACAGAAAAATACAAAAAACAGACACAAAAAGTAAGTTTTTTATATATCAGACCATTGGTTATGGACTCAAATCCTTTCTCAATTGCACTGATCAATTACAGAATTTATTGATGACATCATTGTTGTAAGTACAAGTGGTCATAAGTCAAGGACTATCTGTAATTGAAATAATCATCATCATAAGTTCTCTCTCAGGTATATGCATATGGTCATAATAGTTTCCCCTCTATTTGGAAAATTAGCAAGTTTTAGTGAAGTGTCAAATACATTTATATTCATTCTAATTTCAATAGACTTGCAATGTCTGTTGATGATCGGCCATTCATCTCAATTGAACATTTGTTTTTAATAAGTTAATTAATTTTATCAAGTTTGATTTAGTTTAATTATATTTTAATTGTATTATTTATTTATTTTCCAAAATAAACTTATGTTTTTTTATTTTGTTATCCACATGCTACAATCACAGATCAGTTTCATTTCTTGAAGTTATGTATTTTAATTGTTTAGATGCACTGTACAATCCTTACACTACACTATAAACTAAATAGGAACTCTTTTATCTAAAGAGCATTCTTTATATAAAACAAGGAGAAAATATCCAAAAAATTTATAATGAAAAAATTAAAATGGCATGGAATTTTCAAATCTATTATACTATAATTAAATAGTAATAAGATAAAATGATAACTGATATTTTATATTAAGTTTTGATTACCTGTATTATATTCTAATCCAGCTGAGGAATGCTGTGTAACTCTTACAGATGACATATGGGCTGGATTGTAACGATTGATATGATCAGTGCCATTTCTTCTTGATGATGATGTATTGCTTGTGACATCTGGTTGTTGACTGGGATCTGTATATTGAAAGTTTAAAATAATGTAAACAATTAAGATTCTTCAATTTACAAATATATAATAATATAAAATTATATAGCAATATTAAATTGACTATCTATCAACTGGGAACATTAATTACTTGATAATTATAAAAAAAAATAATAAAAAAATAAAAGCTCACATTATTATAAAAATTCTTTGATGCCTATATTTTGCTGATATTGTTAAAAATGAATACCTCTACTTATTATCAGTAGAGTAGACTTTTCATATCTTGATTGGACTGGCTAAAGGATGGGAATTAGCAATCAAAGTGGCTTGGGAATCTAACTTCTATTTATAGTATTATGTATTGATATACTGGAAATTTTGTTCCAAGTTATGATGAATTCAAATTACACTCAACAATTTTGAAAATAATTCTGTTATAAGTTTATGATTTCTGTATTTAATAAGCTGTTTCATATTTTTTAAATTATGCATCTTTTCTTTCTTAATTTTTATTTAATTCTTTTTCTTTCTTAATTTTTGAAAAAGTCTCCCTATAATACACTAATTTAAACATTTCATAAACATTAAAATTCATTTTTTTCTTATACTTTTTATGCACAATTACTATATCAAAAATCTTTTATATGAATGATATCAGTTATTTAAAAACTGATTCAGATTAACACATTGGTAGCAGTGCAAAAGATGAAATCAGTCAGTTTCAAAAAGATGTTCATCTAGATGGAATATGTTTGGCTTCCTTATAATGCTTAGCAAACCAATGAGATTAATCGGTTCAGGCACAAATTCAAGTTTGCAGGGCTTTGAATGATTCCATTTATTTTTTTTTTTAAGCAACGGTGTTAGGTAGGCTTAATGACAGGTGTTCAATCATTTTATCTGAAAACTGATTTCGAGCATTTATTAAGAAAATTTTAATTTATTATTTACAAATTAAACTATATTATTATTAATTTAGGTAAAATGCAGCATTATATGGTCATAACTGCACAAGTAATTAAGAGATAAGTTGTCAAAGACTGGCAATAATATAATAGTGACTAAAGGAAGTATTTTATTTTATTGTTTTATTTGAAAATACATTAAGATATTTTATTTGAAAATGTATACTTCTTTTGTAATAACAGTTGTAATAAAATTAAAAACTGTTCCAAACAATTCTCATTGATAAAGTCTTAATAGCCATTGATTGACCAAATAATATTTATTTCATTTCCATGACAACTTTATCAATTTTTTTTGTCGGTTTTTAAAAAAGAGAACATAAAAATTGAATGTGAGTGTCAAAATGAATTTTGCATTATTATGTCTGTTTTGGTTTTCTACCAATTTTTCTAGTAAGAGTTTATATTTATGTTGGATAATCAAATTTAGTTTACATTTCTTGTCTTTTTGAAAGTTCAGTAAAAAGACAAAGTATAACAGACTTCAATAGTTACATATTTATATATTATGTCTATTTAATTTAATAAATATAATTATATCTTTCACTTGTTGTATATTTTTATTGTTTTCATCCAAAACATTATAAAACAATTGGACCTAATTTGTAAACATACAAATGATAATCTCAATTTCTACAAAAAATCATTTTAAAAAGTCATTTTTTATGAAATACTTTATTAATTATATCAGTAAATGTTTATCATGAAATAGTCATATATAAATATGCATTTGCTTCAAATTTACCAAAATAATTTTCTTTTGAATATATATGCATATATTACTTATAAATTTAGTATTATAATTAATAAAATAAACATCATTACTATTCTCAATATGAAATTTTTTTTAAGTTTAAACTTCAAAAAACTCATGTTTATGCAAATAAAATTTCATTTTTATCCTCAATGGGAATATATAAAAAAACTATATTTATAGTTTATATATAATGTATAGCAACAAACAAATATGATATAACTATATTAGCATATTAGAATTTTTAAAAATAAATCTGTAAATATCATATTCATAATTACCAATATTCAAAATTTAAAATTGATATTAAAGCATGTTATCTATTTACTCATAATTACAAAGTCTCCCTTGCTTGAAATAGTGAGCAGTGATTAGTCTTTTCCATCAAGAGTGCTGTAATCAACCCATCTCATTTGTATGCCTGTTCATAGTCAGAATGGATGCATCCATTTTGCTTCCATCATGCAGATTTGAAATGACAGACTTTATAATCAATCAACTTCCTGTAAGCTTAGTCCCTGAGAAGCATAACTTTTTGAAACTGATTGTACAACCATCAATGATGTGTCAACCGTAGTTGCATCAGCATCAATCATATATATTTTTCTCCTAGTTCTGGCAGATTATTTTTTTCTTATGACTATAATTTGAATGAAATCCCACATGTAAAAAGTATACCCATCAAAATGGATTGCATTTCTTTTTTTCATAAATACATATTTATTTTTGTTTGCAAAATATATAATGTAAATAAGTTATTTATCATAAATATTTTGCTTATGATAAATAATTATATCATCTCTCACCTTTATTCACATGAATAATATAAAAATCAGATGATTACAGGAAGAATACTAAATTATATTAGTAAGAAAAACAAATCAGCTGATTTTTTATTACATTCAGTCATTTCCCATGATAACTGAACTTGCGTCATTCTCCTCAATTACTGCTGAATTGTTCTTTATCTTCTAGTCACCAGTGCTCAACAATTACACTGCCGAAATTAATCAAAATTTTTGCAAATTTTTAATAATATTAGGAAAAAATAATAATATGTATAAAAATGAAATGTTTGGATGAAAATATTTTAAAAACATTCTTTTCCAATAATTCACCAATTTCAACCCATTTTTCAAAATTATTTTATCCACTCAAAAACAATTTCTTTTAAAAGAATGATAGCCAAAAAAGTGTTGTTGGGACTAGTTCCTACTGAAAATGTTCACATTTCATATCAAATTTTTTATTTATTTCCTACAGAAAAGTGAAAAATTCAGTTTAAGATCATGTTCCTGGTCCAATGAAACCCCAAAATTTTCCTATAGCTGATATCAATGTGTTAAGAAGAAAATTTTAAAATGGCAGTATATGATATAATCAATCTATAATTAAATGTTAAATTTCATGAACAGCAAAAAATAATAAACAAAGTTGCTTATATGATGTCAAGAGCTCCTTAAAACAATATTTTTTTTACATTAGATTTAATGATATACTTGAAAATAAAATTCCTATAATTTGGGATATCACAAATAGGATTAAAAAATAATAATATACAAAGGTAAATCTAGTACATAAGTCATCATTTAACATCAGGGTTAGGTTCCTGAAAATCATGATATTAACCAAAATCAGAAAACTTGTAGCCTTAGTGTCATATGGTGGAGTTTCATTCCTAGAGTGATTTCTTTCTGATATTAGAATTGATACTATTTGGAAACTTATCATTAAATCATTACATTCAGTAATATTTTATAGTATTATATTATATTATTGTATATACAATATTATATAGCTTATAGATCATGTTAAATTTTTACAGATTTGATAAGATTCATATTTGTAATCTTTAACTTTTAAAGACTTTTAAAAATTACAGATTATAAATATTTGAGTTATAATACCGTTACAAATAAATATGTTGAGTCATATGGAAAAAAATGTTGAGAAAAAGTTATATAGTGCTATTCTGTATTATTCAATAACAGAATGAAATGAATGAAAAACATGATTTAAATCTAAGTGTTAATTGGAAAATGTTATATAGCAGTTATATGTTATAATTTATGGGAATGAAAATTATTTTCTAATAATTTAACATCTTAGAATTACAGATGTTATGTCCTTGATTAGTTTTTCTTAGTCAATTTTCAATCATTCATTAATAGCAGTGCTCAGCTGGATTATAGTAGAGGAGGCCAGACATGCTAAGTTCAAATTTCTCATATAAATTTTCCAAAGAATAGTATCCTAATTCAATCTCAAGTCTTCTGAGTGGAAAGTCAAAGCATTTCCATGTGGTGAATATGACCAACTGTATATTTGCATAAAATTGACATAAAATATGATTATTTGATCTTTTGCAATTATTACTATAGATTTCCAGCATATTTTCTGCATCATATGCAAGAAACATAAGAAAATAGGACTTTTTTCTGTCTCATAAACTTTAATTTTTTAATTAATTAATTTAGTTTTTATTTGCAACATAATAGCAAAATAATATTAAGAGAGATGATGGACAAGGATCTACTATTTATTATTTGTGAATCACAATACAATTAATTTTTTAAAGCAAAGCAGAATTATCAGAAATGTTTTGTGGCTTACACTTGTATGAATAATTTCCCAAATGAAGCATTGAATTTTTTCAAAATTTGAGAAAAAAAGTATTCATTCATTTGTGAAAAAATGTTATTCATTTTTTAATTTTTTTAATTAAAATAAATTTAATTTTAATGAAGGATAGCAATCAGTAAAAACTATAAACAGCTTTTCAAATTAATTTAGCTAGTTATTAAGTGTATAACTGATTTTAAAAAGATTATTTTCAAATGCATATGTAATGAATGTGTTAGTTAACAAGAATAATTAAAATTTGGAAAAATATTACAACAACAAAATCTGAAATATAATTTATCATCTGAATTTTCTGCAAAAGATTTTCTTAATTTTAACAGATAAAATACATTTTTCTAAATAATAAAATTCTATGAAAGTATATTAAAGTCTCACTTTGTATTGTTTTGTTTTGCATCGTTTTTGATATTGTTTCATTTATAAAATAAGTCTAATAATAACTTTTCATCATTATAATTTGAAGTTTCAAACAATACATCTATATATTACCATGGCTGTCACAGAATATGCAAGATATTTACTTTATAATTGTCTCATTTAGCATGATGAGGTGACTCACAATTCAATTCTCAGTCAAAACTAAAATATATTGTACATTTGATATTTAAACATTAAAAACTACCAAAAACATTCAATCTTAATTTTTAATTTATATAATTAATTATATAGATATTTTCCAACATATGTAAATATTTGAGACAAAGTTTTTACATAATTTGAAGTTTGTGGAAGTCAGAAAAATAATTTCCTAGTAAAACTTATGAAGCAAAAACTTCCAAGTTATAGCATCACAATGGACTACTGTGATGCCATAACCTGACAGAGTGGACTACTATACCATATTAATATTGTTCTCTGACTGAAAAGGTGGCAAAGTTGCATTGAACAATATCATATCAGTAATATAATATATAAGATTAACAAACAATACATAAATAAGACATAAATAAACCAGATAACAAAGCTTTAAATGTTAAAAACCAACATGTTCAGACTGGTAACTTACAAATATAATAAATGTTTATGCTCTACATTTCAAAAAATAATATTTGCAAAATTTTTTACATAAATTCAAATTTATGGAGGTTGGATATACATAAATCAGGAAATATCTCTATTTATATATTAACCAATAGTATAAAACACTTTCAGACCAACTTCCCAGATTTAAAACTATAGGGTTGTTTGGAAAGTAATTTCGTTTTTTCCTCATGAGTGGCATTAGTTGTATTTTTAACCCACCTATTTCATTTTAAGCCATATTATCATTATACAATTTCATAGCTGATATTTCAAGATTTATTTATAAAAAAACACTTTTGATTCTTCTATGAAATTGTTTTTTTTTTTTGGTGTCATATCAAAAATGGAAAACAAAAAAAAGCATTTTGGCATATTTTGTTTTTTCATTACCAAACTGTTCAAGCAAGAAAAAAAGTTATGTGAAGTGTATGGAGGAGAAGAATTAACAATTGCCAGTGCCAAAACTGGTTTGCAAAATTTTGTTCTGACAATTTTGATATTAAAAATGCATCATGTTTTGGAAGACCAGTCGAAGCTGATGAAGACAAAATAAAGGCAGTGGTTGAAGCAAATTGCCAAATAAAAACACAAGAAATTGCTATGAGATTGAATTTGTCAGATTTTACCATTCATGACCATATGAAACGACTTGATTTCATTTCAAAGCTTGATATTTGGGCTCTACATGTTCTCAAGGAAAGAAATTTGTGTCATTGCATTGACATCTATGATTTGCTGCTCAAACATCAAGAAAATGATCCATTTCTGAAACGAATCATAACTGGCAATGAAAAATGGATTGTTTACAACAATGTTGAATGCAAGAGATCATGGAGCAGAAGAGATGAGCCAG
>WUQG02154775.1:0-23563 GCA_011317285.2 Androctonus mauritanicus | reverse complement strand
TTTCCAGGGACTGTGTGACTATCTACTTAGTACCAGTGCATTGGACGTTTCTTTCGACTAAGTGGAACTGACCTCATTTTGGTTTTAGTGCATGAACTGTGGTGTTCGTTCGCTCGGCAACCTCTCTACATCTGTCAACCACCAATGTATATACTGTAAAATTTGTTTCTTCCGAGGTGGAAGTTTTGTAATATTGTTTTGTTTCAATAAATTGCCCGATGCAGGCGCTGGGATTCCTGTGGGGTGCTGGTTGCACAGTTTTCTTCTTTCCTCTAGTGACCTACCACACTAACTTCTGGTAGGACCTTTCACCCCTTTTCTTATCTTTTCCTCTTCTTCTTACTTCATTCTTCATTCTTCTAAGGGTTATACCACTGAGTACGCCCTCTAATTCTTTCGTTAGTATGTCTATAGCAACGAGAGGGCGACGAGTCGCGGAGTGTTCTGGCTGTGTAGATTTTGTGTTCCTGACTTTGGTTGGATTATTGGTGTTTAACTAGACGTTGGGTGCGAGTGTTATATATCGTTGGAGAGTTCTCTGCGAGCTGGTTTCAACGGTATACTGATCATTTAATTCGGTTAAGTACTTTTTATTTTACGACTGTTTTAAAAATTGCTTCTTTTAGGATCTGTTGGCTGCTTGCCAACAGCCGTTGGTAACGGTCTCGGATCATTAATTTTGGGGACCTCCGGTCCTCTCTTAGTAATCGCTTGGGGTTTTATCCCCTGTTATTAGTGTTAGATCTAATTTTTAAATTTAGGCTTAAATTAGGCTTAAGACCGGGCTTATATTATTGCACACCTGTCTCGGTTAAATCCTTCGCGGTTTTTTCTTTGGGGCTTTCCCTAAGTATTCGGATTGTACTTGGGGCTATTTGTATTAGTTCGTTGGTCCGCGGGCTTTCTGCGCGAAGGGAGTGGTTTAGAGGAGGATTCTGTCGATTGACACCTTTAACGGGTGTTGCAGTTTGTATCGTCGCCTGTCTGGTAGAAGTTTGCATCGTGGGATTAGGTGGTTACCTGATCAACAATTTGAAATTCTGTATTGTCGTTATTGCAATATTAATAATACTTAGTAGATTGATTGACAACTCATCATGTCATCTACTGAGGATAGTTCTTCCGAAGAGGAGATAGATCAGGCTAAATTGGAGCAGGAGAGAGCCTTGGAAATGGCGATAAAAATAATTAGTAGTCCTGTGAACAGCGATCTGCCTGAGGATAATTGGTTGAAGGAGGTTCAGGCTGGTCTATTGGTTATCTTTAATAGTATAAAGTCAAAGAAATCAGGGTCGATTTCTGTTTTGGAAAAAGAGCAAATTAAGGAGGCCACAGTCAAGATGCATTCTGCGGCTAGCCGAATGAACAATTTAATTAAAGAAATGAGAACTACTAAGAATGACAGGCCACCGCCATTCAGTTATGCTAATGTAGTCAGTAATGGAGTACAAAAGGCTACTAAAGCTAGTAAAACGACTAAGATAGTGGGGCAGGCGCTGCTCCAGGGAAACTTGCCGGTCCGCGGTCCAGCCCAGGATGTGCTGGTTACTGCACGTGAAGATTCAGATTTTCCACCTTTAGGGAAGGAGCAGGTGGAAACTATTGTAAAAGCTAATATCCAGCCTAGTGTTTTGGGCTTAAATGTAGGGGGAGTCTATACAATAAAAAATGGAATCTGCATTAAGGTTGCTAATAGGGATCAGAGTGGGAAGCTGAAGAAAGCCATAGAGGAAATAGAGGAGCTCAATAATAAGGTGACAGTCCGTATACCCGACAAAAAGGCACCAAGAATGATAATTCTGAATGTTTCTGATAGTGTACAGAATCAGGTCTTGCTTGAAGAGATTTACAGGCAAAATGGCCACATTAACGAGGCAGTCTCCAAAGAGGTCTTTTGTAATGAAGCGAAAATAGTGAATTCTTTCCGAAGCTCCCGAACTGGGGATGGTAGACGAAACGTGGTCATTTCGGTTACACCAGGATTGAGAAGAATTCTATTATCTCGTCAAAGCCTTAGTATCTCATGGTCTTCTTCAAAAATAGATGATTATCTCAATATAATCCGCTGTTATAATTGCTGCGGATTTGGGCATATGTCAAAAGATTGTGATAAAAGGCAGAGATGCAGCCACTGTGCGGGGAAGCACCGCTACGCAGACTGCAAGAGGAGGGAACAGGAGCCCTGCTGCATCAATTGTTATGATTTTAGTAAGAAGTTGCCGGCAGAGCAACAGCTTGATCACAGGCATAATGCCTATTCATGGGGTTGTCCTTTAGCCAAAAGGCAGAGATTGGCAATGGCTAGACGTACGAATTACGAATAAACTATCGGACTTTGTATTGTCCTTGTGCTGTGGTTTGGTATCATGGACGGAGTCCATCCTACTATTAGTAACAAAAGGTTGCGTATGTTGCAAATCAACATGCAGAGGAGCAAGGCGGGTAGCAGTTATGCTTTGAAAACTGCAAAGGAACATAATATCGATGTGCTATTGATACAAGAGCCTTATACTGTCTCTAATGGTATTGCTCTTTTTGGTCAGGATACAGTTTTTCCAACTGGGCGTAACAACTATCAGGTTAGTGCGGGGATAGTTGTCCTAAATAGAGACTTGGACTGTATGCAGATAACTCAATTTTGTAATAAAAACATCTGTACTATGTTGGTGAAAACGGGCAATGCTGTGGGATATTTCTGTTCTGTTTATGCCCCGCCGAGCGAGGACCTTATGGATACCTTGGTTATGCTTCGGAACCTCTTTGCATCCCTGGGCGGTTTCCCTCTTTGCTTTGCTGGCGATTTTAACTCTAAATCCCCGATCTGGGGCAGCCCTTACGAGGATTTAAGAGGGCGTATCTTGGCTGATTTTCTGGCTGAGCTGGATTTAGTGTCTGTCAATACTGGTGATATACCTACCTATGATTCTGATCGCGGCATAAGCTGGGTCGATGTGACCATCATGAATAAACATATGTTACAGTATTTAATTGGTTGTGAAACTTGGGGAATTGTTTCTATGAGTGATCATAAATTTATAAAAATTGACATTGACTGTTTTGGTAAGGGCACCGATCAGAGGAACTCTATTGTGGCTATAGATTGGTCACGTTTTCAGGATTTCATACGGAATAACTGGAGGCCTACTCACTTGCATAGGCTGACTACAAGATCTGAAATTGAGGACTTTGTAAATAAATTAACTAACATTATTTGGGAGGCTAGGAGGGCTTCTTCTTGTGTCAGGGACAGGAGAGACAACAGAGTATATTGGTGGAACGATGCTTTGCAGAGGCAGAGCCGCGAGGTTAAACGCTTGAGGCACTGGTTTAGGAGGGAGACGGATCCGGCCAGAAGATTGGAGAAACGGAACTTATACTTACAGGCTTTTAATAACTTTAAGACCAATTTGAATAAAACAAGGACTGCAGCCTGGAGGAGATATTGTAGTGAGGTGACTCAGTGTCCATGGAAAGATCCGTATTATGTTGTTCGAAGAAAGCATAAACGATCTGTTTTGCCTTCCACTACGAAATTAGATAATGGAGACTACACTACCTCTGTGCAACAAAATTTACAGGTGATTCTTGAGAGGCTTTTCCCACGGGATGATCCCGGTGATGACACGGTTGAGCAGGGGATGAAGAGGGAGCAGATGGGTGAGCTGCCAAATACTGAGAATGATTGTCTTTTTAAGACTCATGAAATTAAATATGCTTTTGACAGAATTAAACTTAATAAGGCTCCAGGACTGGACGGCATCACTGCTAGAATGGCGAAGAAGACCTATGAGGCGATTCCTCTGGCTTTTTCTATCCTTTTCAATAGTTGCCTACAATTTGGGATTTTTCCCTCTGAGTGGAAAAAAGCATCTATAAAGCTGATACCTAAGAAAGAAGCAAGGGTTGAGTGTCCGGACGACTACCGTCCGATCAGTTTGCTGCCCATCTTCGCGAAGGTTTTAGACAGGCTCCTTATTGAAAGGATCACCTGGCATCTGGAAACCCGGAACTATTTTCATAAAGCTCAATTTGGCTTTAGGAGGGGAAGGAGTACTACACACGCCATTGAGAAAGTTAAAAAATTTGTTCAAACTTCCAAGCGGGAAAAAACGCACACTCTACTTGTAACCCTAGACATTAAAGGAGCGTTTAACTCGGCCTGGTGGCCCGAAATTCTCTGGCAGCTGAAGATGCAGAGCTGCCCTCGGAATCTTTACAGGCTTCTCTTAGACTATTTCCAGGATCGGAAAGCTGGGGTTTATACGGAGGGTATTCAGTATACGTTTGACTTGACCAGAGGATGCCCACAGGGGTCCTGTTCAGGACCCTTCCTGTGGAACATTCTCTATAATGACATTCTTAATAAACAGGAGGAGCTGTCCGGGAAGGCTCGGATTCAATGCTTCGCTGATGATACCATTATCATGATGCGCCATCAAAATAGAGATATTTTACAGACTCTTGCCAATGAAGTTCTCAGTAAAGTTGCTGCTTGGCTTTTGGATAAAAATCTTACTATTAATGAAAAGAAATGTGAAAGTATATTGGTTGGGAGAGATCATCCACTTAAAAAACGTATTTCTTTACACATAAACGGTAAACATATCTCTTGTAAAGATAATATTAAATACTTAGGTGTAATTATAGATAACAAAATAAGCTGGAAAAATCACATCGAATACGTTTATAGTAAGTCTATCACTGTTTTGAATACTCTGAAAGGAGTGGCTAGGAATAATTGGGGTTTCAGCCCCAAGGCCATGAGTATTACTTATAAAGCTGCTATTGAACCGATTCTGGTTTACGGATCAACTATTTGGGGTGAAGCTCTGGAGATTGTCAGGTTGAGAAGGAGACTATTGTCAGTCCAGAGGATGGCGGCTTTGGGGATCCTCAAGGCTTACCGTACCGTTCCTCTTACGGCTGCTTTGGTTCTGGCCAGGATGACTCCCATTCATCTCAAGGTTAGGCAGCTTAATTGGATTAACAGAATAATCACTACTAAATGGAATACTAATGATATAAATGTGCGGTTACCCTGTATACTTGATAATCTTACTCACGATTTACAGAAATATGATTTAGATTACACCTCTCGGGGCTATTTGTTACATCCCGCTAGTAGAGAGAGAATTCCTATTCACTCCAATCTGGAGTTCGATCTTAACTGTATTAGGATTTTTACTGATGGTTCGAAGTCAGTGCGGGGTGTTGGGGCTGCGCTGGTGGCCTTCCTTCCTGACGATAAAATATTATATCAGGCATATTACAAGCTTGCGCCTCACTGCTCTAGCTTACAGGCTGAGCTTTTTGCTATCAATAGGGCTTTGATGTTCATTGAGAAACATGATAATAATACTCAGGAGTATCAGATTTTGTCTGATTGCCTCACTGCGTTAATGCTGCTTAACAAAAGTAACAATCGGATGAAGATTGTCAATGAGGTCAAAAGGAGGTATTATCATCTAGTGGACAATAGACTTATCCGTTTCGGATGGGTCAAAGGGCACCATGGCTGTAGTGGTAATGTTCATGCGGATCTTTTAGCTAAGAAGGTCTGTTTTCGTAATTTCCCGAACTCTTATGAGAAGGTTCCTCTCAGTTTGGTGAAACGCTTTCTTAAAGACCTAACTTTATCTTCCTGGCAGAAAGAGTGGGATGAGGCGGACACGGGGAGGATTACCCATTTGTTCGTTCCTCACCTGGATAAATTTCAACAATGTAAATATTTTACCAGTAACTTTCAGCTCACCCAGGTGCTAACTGGCCATGGGAATTTTGCGGATTACCTGTTTAGGTTTGGCATAAACAGTGATGGGAAATGTTCTTGTGATGGGTTCTCTGACCAGAATGTGCACCATTTTATTTTTGATTGTTCCCGTTTCTGTCAACAGAGGAGTATCTTGGAAAGATGTGCCCTTTTGACTGGTTATAATTGGCCTTGTGCTCTTTCCGATTTCATCCATTGCAAGCGACTTTTCCACGCTCTCAACGAATATATTAAAAATACTAAAGTTCTAGATATTGACGATAGGTTTAAATTAAGAGTGGCTTCTGATTAATGTTTTGATTTTGGTTTCTCTGTTACTGTCATTATTCACTGTGGATACTTGCTTTAGTGGTGGAGTTCTGGTGTTCTCTGGTTCATCCTGCGGTTCGACGTTTGTTACCTCCTTGCAGTGCAGGTTTCCTGCTTGGATGTGCTGCAGTCCTCTGCTTTGTGCTTCAGGTGTGGTGCTCTTTTGTTCTCCAGATGTTGTGTTTTCTACCTTGCCGTCCGGGTCATTGACTTCAGGTTCCAGTCTTCTGCTTCTGTGTAGTGAAGTGTAGTGGGAGTGCTAAGTGTTCGCTGGCTTCGACGAGAGCGGTGTTATTCGGAGTGGTTAGGTGCCTTCATCTTGAAGGAGGGCAGTGTGTGGCCTTTGTGTTGTGTTTTCTTCAACATCTTGTGGAATTGTAGGCATTTCCTGTTCTACATGTGCTCATTGGACTTCGGGTTCATCAGATTCTAAGAAGGTGTTCATCGAACTTCAGCTTCAGCGACGGTGTTCATCGGACTTCAGCTTCATCGGCGGTGTTCATCGGGCTTCAGCTTCTGTGACGTGGGAGTGCTTTTGTTCACCTGTTGACCTGCCGAGTATTACTCGGATGCGGAAGATACTGTGAAGAAGTCTGTTGCTCCAGGGTTGTTCCTGGTGGTGGAGATTAGTCTCTACTCAGCTCTCTTTGGACTTGGATCCTTCTTGCTTTTGGTGCAGTTTTCGTCGCCGTGGAGTGCCTGCTTCGGTTTCCTGTGAAGAGATATGTTGGACTTATTTAAGGATATTGTTTTGTCGGGCAGTCAATTGTTGTTTTTCTTTTGCCCATTCTTTTGTTTTACTTTTTCCCGCATTTTATATTTTACTATGTATTTTTATTTTGTTTAAATTCTGTAACTTTTGTTTAATAAAGGATGCGGGCGCTTGTGGGGTCGGGGTGCTGGTTGTTTTCTCTCTTTTCCCTAGTGTTCTACCACACTTTCTTTGGTAGAAAGCTTTTTCCTTTACTTACCTGTCCTTTATTCTTCTCACTTCTACTTATTTTTCAGGGGTTAAACCTTTGAGTACGCCCTCTAATCCTTTCAGTTAGGTGTCTATAGCAAAAGGATAGCAACCCAGTTTATTGCATAGAGAAGACGTACTTTTTTGTGCTCGTGTAAACCGGTTAGTTTTTTGAGGATTACAATTTTATTGGTTTTGTGAGTGCTACTACTGTGCAGGGGAGAGTGTGGTGTTTCTTTTGACATACTTTTTGTGAAATTTGGTAACGTACTTTTTAAATAATAACTATTTGTAAAACTTAACTTTTCCTACACTGTTGGCTAGGTGCCAAGGCCGTTAATAACGGCTGTAACGGTTTTTGTTTTAAACTTAAAATTTGTAAATTCTTCTTTGAAATTAGTTTGTTTTTACTATGAATATAATGGAAATTTGTGTTCGCGAGAGTGTCGCGATCTAGTTTCTGTTTTTTCTGTCGCGGATTTGGAGGACACCATTAACGGTCATTCTTTTTCAGATTTTTGTCTGGATGTCCTCCCTTTGTAATTGCTTTGTCTGAGTTGTTATAAGCTTTTTCCATTATGGCCGCGTTTAATCTACGAGTTTAGTGTCCAGTTTAAGGGCCGTATACAGTTAGACACCGTTTCTGGACATTTTCTCGCCTTTTGTCTGCATTAGTTTTTCTGTTTGTAATTCGACTGTTTGACTTCCTTCTAATTAGATGATAGTGGACTGGTATTCCTCCAGCGATTCTGTTTGCAATACTATTGTTGGAACTGGATTGACACCTTTTCTTACTACTACGATTTGCATCGCTATACCGGACCGACACCTCTTTTTACTGTTTACATTGCAATCCATTTGCATTTTTTGGAGTTTTTGGGTGTTCTACCAATCAAAATGGATTATCTTGACCTCAATGAAGAAGACGCTCTGCGCGAGCAACAAAGAGTAATGAATGACGCAGAGAAACATTGTTTTTGTCACAGGAAGGGGAGGAAATTTAACAAAAGTATATTAGAGAAATGGCAGAGGGTGTTCTGTCAATTTTTAAATGCCTGGGTAATGAAAGAAATGGCACAGTCAGAAGAGAAGATCGACAGGCTGCAAGACTTGCAGCTCTTCAAATGCACTCTGCAGCTAGTAAAATAATTGGAATTATTAAGGAAATTAGGAGCGTCAAAAACCGGGAGCCTGTGCTATCTCCTACTACTTTACCAACTTATGCCTCACTTACTAAAAATGCTCCTTTCATTCCTAAGCCTGTCAGTAAGACATCAAAATTAATAGCACATACTCGTAAAAATATTGCTCCGGTGGCTGTTAATGGGGAACATGCTCTACTGGTCTCCCCTTTGGAAGATGGGCAACCAAAAATGAGTTTGACTGATATATCAAAAGAGATAAAAGAGAAAATACAACCTCATGAACTCGGATTGCAAGTTCACTCAGTGTTTAATACCAAAGCAAGTGTTTGTATAAAAGTTGCTAGCTCAGACCAAAGCAAGAGATTAAAAACGGCTATTGAAACTCTACCTGCTCTCAAAAAGAATATTGTAGTACGTATTCCTGGTAAAAGGCAACCCAGGATCATACTAATTAATGTGCCTGATTCAGTGGGCAATGAGGAACTGATTGATAAACTATACTCGCAAAATGATCAACTCAAAGAACTGGATCTAGCCACTCTTAAAAGTGAAGCTGCAGTAGCCACATCTTTCCATTCAAACCGTACACCAGAAAATCGACGACACGTCATACTTAATGTTTCTCCCAGAGTCAGGAAAATCCTTCTGGGTCAACCTCGGCTCTCTCTTCTCTGGTCATCAATAAGAATTGATGACTACATAACACTAACCAGATGTTATCGCTGTTGTGGGTATGGTCACAAGGCGGCTCAATGTGACGAGCATCAAAAGTGTAGTCACTGTGGGGAGGCACATCACTACAATGACTGCCCCTCCCCGCAAGAGGAACCAAAATGTATCAATTGTTCAAGAGCAAACACCCAGCTTCCTGGGAACTCTAGGTATGCCATCAACCACAACGCCTTCTCCTGGGACTGTCAAATAACGAAGAAAGTGAAAATGCAGATAATTAAAAAGACAGAATATTAACTTATTCTGTTCGTCTTACAGGAGCTTTAGACTCATTATGGATAAGACTACTAACAAAAAGACAATAAAAATATTGCAAAACAATCTTCAAAGAAGTAGAGCTGCAAATAGCTACATCTATAATTCTGCTCTTACCAAGGAAGCGGACATCATTGTATTCCAGGAACCATATAAAATTAGTAATGAGGTTGTTCTAATGGGACAGGGCAAAGTTTTCCCGGTTGGGAAGCAAAGCTATGATATTAAGACTGGAATTGTTGCACTGCAAAAAGATTTAGATATCTTTACTTTAAATCAATACTGCAACACCAACATTACTACTGTGCAAGTGGCTACCAGTTATACTTCCTTTTATCTGGTCTCAGTGTACGTCCCTCCAACTGAGGACATTGAAAGCACTCTCCAACTACTGGACAGCTTAATTATACATCTTGCCCATTCGCCCATATGCATATGTGGGGACCTGAATGCTAAATCCCCTTTATGGGGAAGTCCCATAGAAGACGACCGTGGGCGAGCAGTTACTGATTTTATGGCCAATCACAACCTATTTTCTCTTAATAAGAGTAACAGTCCTACTTTCTTCTCTGCTATGGGACAGAGCTGGATTGATGTAACGATTGGAAACACAGCTATGACTAAAATAATACAGAACTGTTATACTTCCGATCAGCTTTCTGTAAGCGATCATAGTCAAATTTGGACTATCATCACTATCCCTGACACTATGGATATTAGTGACCAAACTAAGACTTTCTCTAATACGGACTGGAACTCTTTTCGGGAATATTTAACCAACAACTGGATCCCATTTAAAATTGCTGATGTCCAATCTGACTCGGACATAGACAACATTATCATGAATTTAAATCAAACGATTCTTACTGCATATGAGAAAGCCACCACTAAGATAACTTCACACAAGAAACTGGTTCACTGGTGGACGCAGGACCTAACTAATAAAAGAAAGGAAGTTCTGCAGGCTAGAAAACGATTCAGAAGAGAGTCTAATAGTGACCTGAGACAGATCTTAAGGCAGAGATATATTGATTCTTTTAACAACTATAAAACTCTAATCAACAAAAGTAGGAACAAGGCCTGGCGGGATTTTTGCACGCACCAGTGTGGTGATAAGCCTTGGTCAACACCATACCAGCTGATCCGCAAAAAACTGAAGAAGGCTAACATTCCCTCCTCCATTCAACTTCCTAGTGGGGCATTTACTGACAGCCTTGAGAATACTGTAGTAGAGATCCTTCAAGGGATCTTTCCGCAGGACAACCCTGAGCAGGATAATGAAATTCAACGTAGCATCAGGAATTTTATTACAACTGATCCGGAGACGGAAGATGACCTCTGCTTCTCCTTTCAAGAAGTGCATAATGCTTTTAAAAAGATAAATCCTAACAAGTCCCCAGGTTTAGATAATATCACCGGACATATGGCTCTGTATGCTTTTCGTGCCCTCCCATTGACTTTTGTAATCCTTTACAATCTTTGTCTGAGCACTGGATACTTTCCCAAAAATTGGAAAATCGCGACAATCAAACTTATCCCTAAAAGAGAACAAAACTGTGACAGGATAAATCACTACAGACCAATCAGCCTCATCCCTGTGCTTGGGAAGATACTAGACCGTCTCCTCATTGACAGAATAACGTGGCACCTGGAGATTATTGGCTTCTTTCATCAGAATCAATATGGTTTCAGACGAGGACGGAGCACTGCAGAGGCTCTACAAAATGTTGTTAAATTTATAGAACGCTCACATAAAAATAAGAGACATACAGCCATTATAAGTATAGATTTCAAAGGAGCGTTTGATTATGCTAACAGAATAGCCATTCTTCACGAGATAAAAAAGCAGAATTGCCCAAAAAACTTATTCAGACTACTTTATTGCTACTTCCAAGACAGGAAGTCGGTGTACACCACAAACAGCTGCAATATAACCATTGAAAACACCCGTGGCTGCCCCCAGGGCTCTTGCTCTGGGCCGGCCTTATGGAATGTACTATATAATAGTTTGCTCAAAATCAATGACCTGCTTCCTCCTAACTCCCTACTGCAGGGATTCGCAGATGACACTATCCTTCTAGTTTCTCACCACAACAGAGACTTTTTACAGACTCAATGTAACGATAGTCTTCAACTAATAGCTAACTGGAGTGATGCTCTTAAACAACCAATTAATACTAGTAAAAGTGCCTGTTTGGTAATAGGTAAAAATGGACCACTCGCAAAACAACTCTCGGTGAAACTTAAAGGAGACAGAATTAAATATGTTAAACAACTGACCTACTTAGGTATGATCCTGGATAATCAATTGACTTGGAAGGAACACGTTAACTATATTTACACCAAAGCTATCAAAATTCTTAATGATCTTCGTTTTATCTCTAGTAAACTTTGGGGTTTGGATGCAAGAGCAGTCAGGACTATATACACTGCTGCTGTGGAGCCAATACTGACATATGGTGCCATTGTCTGGCACACCAAAGTTAACAAAACAGTAATCAAGCGGAAGCTTCTTTCCGTTCAAAGGACTGCAGCCATAGCCATTTGTAAGGCGTATCGCACTGCCCCTACAAACGCTCTTTTACTACTGGCAAAGCTTATCCCGATTGATCTAAAAATCAAGCAAATAGCACTCAACAGTCTTTTTACTGGTTACAATTGGAGGGAGAACTTAGACCTTGATCTGGCAGCCATACCCACTGAGCTGCACTCAACTATTACTAATCTGACTAACTTTGGACTTGACAGACCAAATCAGACTATAAACCATCCGGCTACAGACATCACAACTACCTACAGCTCTGGAAATAAGGATAAACTGGAAGGACTGCAGATTTACACAGATGGCTCAAAAACGAGGGAGGGCGTTGGAGCATCGGTATTTTTCACTGATAACACTGGCCGTACTTTGTTCCAAGGCAGTTACAAATTAATGACTTATTGTACAATAGTTCAAGCAGAACTATTTGCTATTGCTAAGGGGCTTGAAATTTTTAGAACTAAGTTCAATACATACAGCAAAGTCAACATTCTCAGTGATAGTAGGGCAGCATTAAACATCATCGGAAATGCAAACTGTACTTTCCAAATTGCGAAAGAGATTCAAAACAAAGTTATAGCCATCAAAAGTAACAAAACGGATATAGACTTTCACTGGGTTCGAGGGCACAGTGGTGTCCAGGGTAACGAGAGAGCAGACAAACTAGCAAAGAGAGCCACCTACTCCAACCAAACTATCGTTTATCATGTGGTTCCACCAAGACATATCAGGACTGCCATATATGAATCCACGCTGACAACATGGCAAGAGAACTGGAACAAGGAGGAAACTGGAAGAATGACGTACAAGTTCATCCCCAACATTAAGAAGTTTTTGAATTTCACTGACTTTATTCCTGGGTACAAACTGACACAACTACTTACGGGTCACGGAAACTTTAGAACTTACCTTAATCGTTTCGGTTTAGCCCAACAGGCAACTTGTGACTGTGATTGTACCTCACTTCAAACAGTTGAACACTTTCTTTTTGATTGCACTTATTTTGCAGAACATAGGATTAAATTACAGAGGACGGCTATGCTAAACGATTGTAACTGGCCATGTTCTTTGGACAGATTCATCTACATCCATCCGTTACAATTGGCTCTGCAACAATTCCTCACCGATACAAAAGCTCTGGATTTTTCTACCTAATAGTGACATCCGTGTTGGTTCTTATAGAGTATCTTTTCTTGTCCTTCTACGGTTGAGGATTAGTGTCTGAGGTCTTCTTTCTTACTGTACTCACCTAACCATCTGCTAAACCAAGGGATTGTATTGCTTTTCTTCTATTCAACTGTATTTGCTTGGTAATAGTGGTGTTCATTTTTGTATTATAGCTATTTGAGCTCTGTGAGTAAATTTGTATTTATAAATAATCTGCGAGATGCTAGTGGGCCCATGAGGGTCACGCATCTTGTGACTGTGATTGTACCTCACTTCAAACAGTTGAACATTTACTATTTGAATGCACCTACTTTGGAGAACATAGGATTAAATTACAGAGAGGGGCAATACTTAACGGCTGCTTTTGGCCTTGTTCTTTGAACAGTTTATTCTACATCCATCCATTACAATTGGCTCTGCATCAATTCCTCACCAATATAAAGGCCCTGGATTTTCTACCTAAAAGTGACATCTGTGTTGGTACTTATAGTGAATCTTTTCTTCAACGGTCTTGTCCTTTTCCGGTTGAGGATTTGTGTCTGAAGACTTCTTTCCAACTGTACTCACCTAACCAACTGCTAAACCAAGGGATTGTATTGCTGTTCATCTTTTCATCTGTATTTACTTAGTTAAAAGCAAATTTCACTTTTTTGTAATATAGCTATTTGGGCTCTGTGAGCAAATTTGTATATTTATTTTTCAATAAACTGCGAGACGCTTGTGGGCCCATGAGGGTCTGGTTGCTACCTCCTCCTTCCTCTAGTGACCTGCTACACTTTCTTTAGCAGGAACCTTTTTCCCATCCTAATCTATCCTTCGTCTTCTCATTTCTTCTTCCTTTTCCTGGGTTATACCTCTGAGTACGCCCGTCTGAACTTTTAAATTCCAGTGTCTATAGCAAAGGAGAGTCCAGCTAGCAACCGAGTGGATAGGTTGTGTTTGATGTGTGCTCCTCGAATTCGGTCAGTTTTCGTGGGATTACCCAAATTGTTTGGTGTGTGTAATACATCATTTGAGAGAACTCTTTGAACTGATTCCGGTGATATATGGACCAAAGTGATTGGTAAAGTACTTTTTAAATAACATCAAATTAAAACTTTGGCTTATTCCTTTACTGTTGGCAGCTTGCCAACAACCGTTGGTAACGGTCATCGGACTTTTGTTTTGAGAACTGTTGATTGTCTCTCTGTAATTTGTTTGGGTTTTATACCCTCCTTAAACTAATGTTTCAACTTTTTAAATTTAGCATAAATTAGGCTAAACTTAGTGTTCTTTGTTCAGACACACCAGTTCCGGACCTTTTTTCGCGGACTTTCCTAGGACTGCTAGTGTTAAGTATTTAGTTTGTATTTGGTACGGTTATTGATTATGTCAATGTCCGCGGTCTGTTGAGTAGACTGTCACGGTTTTTGTGGGTTTGTAAATTTGTCACACCTGTAATAGTTGCTGACGTTTACATCGCAGACTTTTACCCACACCTGTTTACTAGTTCATTGAAGTTTACATCGTGAGTTATTACTGACACCTGCGATAGTACTTAGTGAGGTTTGCATAACAGCTTAGGGCTCTATTTCGGCTTTGCGGCTAAAATGGATGACACTAATTTAGATTCTAGCTCTGAAGAGGAAGGAAATGATTTTGAAGATACGGCTAACAAAGCCTTCCAGACTGCTCTCGAAATAATTTTAAACCCTCCAGGGGAAAGTCTGCCTGAAGAAGGATATTTGAGGGAAGTCGAAGCAGGCCTCATTACTATTTTTAATAGTATAAAGGGAAACCGGCGGTCTGGTACGATGACGAATGTGGAACGAGAGCATATTAAAGCGGCTACGGTAAGAATGCACAATGCGGCCAGTCAAATGCACGCTCTAATGAAAGAACTGCGAGAGAAGCAAACTACTGCTCCACGGGAGACATATGCTAGTATTACGGCTAAGCAGCCTCGTCCAGTCGTGCCTCCGAGTAGGAACACTAAAATGGTCGGACAAGTGATAAGGAAAGGGCAGGCATTGGCCAAGGGCTGCCAAGACTTACTAATTAGTGTAAAAGAAGGAAATGAATCCCAAGAATTCAGTAATGAGTCACTTGAAACTATCATCAAGAGAGAGATTAAGCCCAGTAAACTGGGAATAGCGGTGAGTGGAATGTTTAATACAAAACAAGGCGTATGTGTTAAGGTTGCCAATAAGCTGCAAGGGCAAAAACTTAAACAGGCGATTGAGGCCACGGAAACACTGAAAGGTAAAATAAATACCAAATTGCCAGACAAAAGAGCTCCTAAATTAATACTTCTAAATGTTCCACGGTATATTAAAAACGAAGAACTTCTTGATGAAATATATATGCAAAACAGTCACATAAACGAAAATATACAAAAAGATCAATTCTCGGACGAGGTTAAACTCCATTCATCTTTTAACACTAGTAGAACGGGAACTGAACGCCGACATATATTAATTAGTACTTCGGCTAAATGTCGTAATGTAATACTGCTCAGAAAGAATCTAAACATATCGTGGACTCAAGTAAAAGTGGACGACTACCTGCCAATTACAAGGTGTTTCCAGTGTTGCGGATTCGGACACAGATCTAATCAATGTGATAAGACCCAACGCTGTAGTCACTGTGCAGGCAAGCACAGGTTTAACCAATGCAAAAAAGTGGAGGAGGAGCCTCTTTGCATTAATTGTAAAGTCTATAATAAGGTGCTTCCAGAGGAACAGAGAGTTGATGATAGACACAGTGCCTATGCCTGGTACTGTCCAGTACTAAAGAAAAATAAAATAATGATAATAAATAGAACGGATTACGCTTAAGCGTTCAATTAAGGAAGGATTTGACAAGTTATTTTACTTTTATGGACAACAACACTACCGATATACATAATGGAAAGCTGTTGAACAACTGTAATCAGGACAGCCTTTTAATAACTCAACTCAACATGCAAAAATCTAAGGCAGTTACAACGAACTCTATTACTGACATAAACGACTTCAAAACTGATATGTTCTTATTGCAGGAACCTTACTTGGTAGGGGGGAGAATTGCTATGTTCGGTACAATGAGGGTATTTCCTTCTGGTACTTGCCAACATAATATCAAAACTGGAATAGTAGTAAGGAATAATGACATTGACGTCATGCTGATGTCCCAATTTACAAATGAATATATGACAACCATTGCGGTGGAGTATCACAATATAACTATGTACATTTGTTCTGTCTATATTTCCCCTCAAACGGATATTACTGAGGGACTTGATTACTTACAACGGTTGGTGAAGAATAGCGGAACTTCTCCCTTATTGATAGCCGGAGATTTCAATGCGAAATCCCCATTGTGGCAGAGCCCTTACGAGGATCCTCGGGGTTACCGACTAGTGGAGTTCTTGCATGCTAACAACCTCCACTCAATAAACAAAAGTGCTAGTCCTACTTTTAGGAACCAGACTGGCTGTAGTTGGATTGATGTATGTATCGCGAATGATAAGCTCCTTCATCTAAACCCTCATAGTGAAACAGTGGAAGATAAATCCATTAGTGATAATAACTATGTCTATACCGAAATCAACGCTTATCAGGTTTTAAATAAAAATGAGAACAGAACCAAACAGGTTACTAATTGGGATTTATACCGGGAAAAGCTCCTTACTAACTGGCAACCTTTTTGTATTCAGGACATCGTAACTCAAGCTGATATTGACAGGACTGTCAAAAGACTACAGGAAACTATAACTAAAACTTACAAGCAGGCTACTACCATTATTCAATTACCTCCTGCGGCTCCCCCTTGGTGGAGTTCTGAGATAGATCGTAAGAAGAAAAACTAAGGAAACTTCACAAAAGTTATAGAAAATGTAACCAGGAAAATAAGGAAGAATACTACAGACATTACAGAGAGGAATTACGAAATTACAAGAAACTTCTAAATCAACGTAGAACGGAGGCTTGGAAAACCTTTTGCACTGAAAACTCTGACAAACCTTGGGCGCGCCCATACAAAATAGTTAATAATAAATATAGGAAAGCGGAAATTCCAACTACGGTACAAAAAGAAAACGGGGAATACACGAATAATATAGAGGAAACGATAAAAGAAATATTTAGTATTATCTTCCCACCAGATGAGGTAAATAAAGACACTGAGTATGACAAAGAACTAAGATCCCAAATGTTAAGGCATACGACTAAACCGAACGACAAGAGCTTCACTTACTCTGAAATACAGCGGGTGATAGAAGATATTAATATTAAAAAAGCGCCTGGTAATGACCACATCACTGGTAAAATGGTAATCAATGCATTTAAAGCTATACCAACTACTTTTGTGACTCTATTCAACTGCTGCCTAGATAAAGGTTTTTTCCCGACAGTTTGGAAAGTGGCCAACATCAAACTTATTGAGAAGTCTTCAACTGTTAGTAGTAATCCCAATAATTATCGCCCGATTAGTCTGCTACCTATTATTGGGAAAGTTTTGGATAAGCTACTAATAAACCGCATTAAATGGCATTTGAAACAAAGGAAATTTTTTAATATGAACCAGTTTGGCTTCATGGAAAATAAAAACACTACTACTGCAATAAACAAACTCAATCATTATATAATGAAAGCTAAAAAGGAAGGCAAGCATACGCTAATCTTATCGATTGACTTCAAAGGGGCCTTCAACCATGCATGGTGGCCGCTCATCTTCAAAGAACTACATAATGCCTACTGCCCAAATAATATTTACAGACTTCTCCTTAGTTATTTCACTGACAGAAAGATTGCTTACGAAACCAGGAACACTATTTACTCAACGGACATTAATAGAGGTTGCCCACAGGGGTCACCATCGGGACCTATACTTTGGAACATTGTATTCAATGACTTTCTTAACATAACGGATCTTCCTGAGGACTCCCTCCTCCAGGCTTTCGCAGATGATGCGGTGCTGCTGATCAAACATCAAAATAGAGACACCATTCAGCAAATGGCTGAAAAGGCTATAAAGCAAATTGATAAATGGAGCAACAACAACAGGTTACCAATCAACATCAAGAAAACCAAGTTCATTATAATTGGAAGGAAATCCCCTCTCCAAAAAAGGCTTAGTATTAAAATTAATAAAGAAACCATTCGACAAACTGATAAAATGAAATACTTAGGAGTTATCCTAAACGAGAAGATGACTTGGACTGATCACATACACTATGTCTACAATAAAGCCATCACTGCTTTACATAACTTGAAATATATTGCTAATAAATCCTGGGGTCTTAATTCGACCGCTATTAGAATGGTTTATATAGGGGCAGTGGAACCCATCTTAACCTATGCCGCCCAGGTTTGGGGACAGGCAGCTGAAAATAACAAAATTAAGGCCAAGCTCTTAAGTGCTCAGCGGTTAGCTGCTTTAAGTATTACCGGGGCCTATAGAACGACCCCTTCCAATGCTATTTTCATTCTGGCTAAAATCTTACCCATCAACTTAAAAATTCAGAAATATTATCTTATAGACAAACTAACTAATACTAATTGGGAAAAGGAGAGAGATATAACGGGCATAATGAATAAACTTAAGATTCCTTCTAACTTCAAAGAACTTATTGATAAGATAAAAAATAACACAATTGACTTCACGAAAATCCAAGCAACTGAACATCCGGCGGAAGTGTATAAAATTGAAATTAAACAAGACAACAAAGAATTAAGAGGTATTTCGATCTATACTGATGGCTCCAAAACCGACCATGGAGTGGGAGCTGCGATTGTTGTATATAACTTGGATAAAAAACGCATTTATCAGGCTTACTATAAGCTATCCTCCCATTGCAGCAATAACCAAGCTGAGATGCTGGCTATTTACAAGGCTTTACAGTACATTCAAACTACTCAACAAAGGAACACCACTTATAACATCATTACTGATAGTAGAACAGCACTTTTTGGAGTTAATAAAAAGTATACGACTTGCTCTTTGGTGCAGGAAATAAGAAAAACTATTATTCAGCTTCAAAATAGTATCAAGGTACATTTCTACTGGACACCAAGTCATAAAGGTAACGAAGGGAACGAGACTGCTGATTTCTTAGCAAAAAAGGCTACCACTAGAAATCTACAAATCACCTTCAGCAATTTTCCGGCCTCTTACTTGAAAAGAACCGTGCAAGAATTTGTTATGACTAAATGGCAAACGGATTGGGAAAATGCAAATACTGGACGACTGACATATGATTTCGTGCCATCTATCAACAAATTCCTCAAAGACAACTATATAAAGGTGGATCACCAATTGACACAAATCATTACAGGACACGGAAATATGAACTCTTATCTACATAGGTTTAAAATTAAAAATGATGATAAATGCGACTGTAATGGATCTGATGTTCAAAATACAAAACACTTACTTTTTTATTGCTCCAAATTTGACAGTCAACGAGTACAACTGGAAAAAACGGCCATAAAAAGGGGTTATAACTGGCCTTGTGAGGCTCATTATTTTCTAAGTGACAAAATTTTATATAAGCAATTAGTCGAATTCCTTAAAAATACCAGGGCTCTGATGCCCTCTTTTAGTAATAATTAGTTTAATACAATAATTTTGAATTTTTCTAACTGTAATTACCTGTAATTGAATGTAACCAGTGGATGCACTGGCTTCTGTACCAACTTTGTACTGATTGTATAAGTGTAAGTTAAGGACCTTCTTATTTAATGGTGGACGACGAGAAAACTAAGTGACGCCGGTGTTAACCGGAACAGCTTGTGGCACTACTACTATAACGTCGGAAAACTGGGGAGAAACTACTGCAAGAATACATCAAGTCAATGGAATGAACTGCTCACCTTGGACTTTTCTAGCCTTTGTTTGTGGGTGCTACCAGTACTCTTCACTTTGGCAACTTGTAAATATTGTATATATTGTTTAAACCCTTCCGAGCTGGAAGACTTGTATTTTTCTTTTTTCCAATAAATGTCGATGCGAGACGCTGGGTCCCTAGGGTTGTTGGTTGCCTCCTCTTCTTTCTTCCCGTTCGATTCTCGGACAACTTCCCCCTCTTTCCCTCTTCCCTTTCTCCCCTCTACCCTTCTTCCTTCTTTTCCCACTCTTTCGGCTAAGCCTTATAGGTACAGCCTCCTTAGCCTTTTGCTTAGTGTCTATAGCAACCCACTTTGAGTTCAGACTTCAGGGAGAGCAGACGTGTCTTGCTCTCTCTCCTGCTTTGGTTGTGGTGCTAACCTTTTTCAGTTGTGTTTTCGGAAAGTTCTGACTGTGTTTTCGGGCTCTCTTCGCATAGGTTCTGCTCGGAGGCTCTACAAACTAGGGGTTTCTTTGGTTTGTTGGTCCTCTGACCTTCCATTGTGTGTGGATTCTCTCCCCCTCTTGCCCCCCTGTGGTGGATGCAATTGGATTGAGTTCCCGGTGAAGTCACCCTTCATCCTGCTTCTCTGGACCCTCTGCCTTCAGCTACACAAGTCTCTCCGGAATGTTCATCATAGAAGCCTACTGTGTTTGTGCCAACTTTCAGTGTGTACATTAGTGCTTTGTGATAACAGTGCCTTCCTGGATTTCTTTTGGATACTTTCAGGTGCAGCCTTCATCACTTTGGTTGGTGAGTTGTCTTTTGTTTTGGCGGGCTTTACTTTGCGCTCCTCGATTGGTACTTCGCGTTACCGTGGGTGCTACTTGCTTTCTTTATTCCGTTTAACTTTCTTGCGGTGGTCTCGCTTTACGCTGTTTACCGTTGGCGTTTATTTTTGAATCGTGGCTCTGTGGTTGTCAACTGTGCACGACTGTGAACTGGTTTTGCTCTTAGCCGTGGTCTCGTTTAACGCTCTCGTCCGATTGTCTCCAAATTTATTCCTCAGCTTTGTCGGACCATTTTGACTTAGTCCTTACTCTGGTATCACTCTACGCTGTATCCCTCGCTTAACGCTGTTGAACTTTTTTGGAATCTTGCTCTACCGGCTTACTAGTAATAGTTCTTATGCCAAAGCTCTGCTTAGTTCAGCAACCTTTGCCCATCCAGCATCAAATGGAACCTAATAAAGACATTGAAGAAGGAGAATCTGAGGATTCACCCTTAAAACAACTTGTAGATATTTGTAGCTCAAATTCTTCCACTGACAGACCTGAAGAGTAATACCTCCATACCATCATGGTGAATGCTCTTACTGTGGCGCAGTGTGTTTCTAATGTGGGAAATGGGACATTGAAAGTTAGCGATCGAAACAAACTTAAAGAAGCAGCAATGAAGATTTATGAGGCCTCAAGTAAAATCTGTTGTCTCATGAAAGAAATTCGTTCAAACACATGTTCTCCTCCCAAACCCACCTTTGCTGACATAGTTAAAGTTCCTCCTACTTCCCAGTCAATGCTTAAGGCTCATTCGGCATGGACGAACGAAATACACTAGTGTACATTGTGTATACACTATCTGTTCGCCATCGGCAGTGCAAATCGTACAGTTTGTTCGTCATCATTAGTGTATACACTTTCGTGAACTTTGTGCGCACACTAAACGACTCTGCCTAGGAGGTAGTGCAGATTGTGTATCAAGATGGCTTCCTCTATAGTCGAGGTTTCAATGAATATTGGAGAAAATTGTGTTACGTTATTTGTCGACACTCTTACTGCTCAAAAATTAAAAGGTAATAAATTAGTAGATAAATAAATGTATAATTTATATAATTATAATCCTTTTATAGTAGCTTATAAAATTAATATAATGATAGAATGCTAATGCATAGAATTAATATTTTGCAGACGAAAGCTTTCGTTCTACATACATTAATAATTTAATAGAAAATGGACAATTAAAATTACCGGTCAATGAGGAAGAAAAAAATTTATCTGCTCAAGAAATCTATGTTTGGAAAGATGATGCTATTAAATTATTAATAAATTGTTATGAAGAATTAAAATATAAATTTTCTCTATCCAAATATAAGAAAAAAGATGTAAGTGATAATTTAGTCTACTTTCATTTATTAATTGCGATTTATAATGCCAGTTCTATCTTCTAGCTATAAATAAATAGTTTGAATATGATTATGTCAAAAGTAAAAATAAAACTAAATAGTGATAGAATGTTTATAAAATTAACTTGAACATTTTTGTTTTAAAATAATCTCTTATTAATTTAAAATAATGTAATGTGTCACATATTATGATGGCCTGGATACAAACTACATGTTCAAATGGAATATTATGACATTATGGCAGTAAAATTTTAATTATATATTATTAAGAAAATGTTTACTAATGATTTCATCAGTAAATAGTAAATTTTTTCCTATGTTAAAAAATATCTAAAAAGTTATCTATAGAGATTTTTATTATTTTATTTTCGGGATATTTTAGGGTTTAATATTTTTTGCTAGTTTTTCTACTTGAAAAATAATTCAATATAGTATAACTATCTTTTAAACTGTTTATAGTATCTGATATTTACTTTGATTAAGTTATCTAATAAACAATAAATTTACAATAAATATATGTCAATTTGTATATAAAGAAACCCCAGTAAAAATATAGAATCTCTACTAACAAAACAGGATAGGTCAGAGTTAACCTCTTCACATTGTTCCCAAAAATATCGTTATATACAATTGAATCGTCAATTTATAAATTACATTTTGAAATTTATTGAAAGTAGTTTTTATTAGTAAAATATTTTTATTTGCTTTTAGGTATGGGAAGAAATCTCAAAGAAAATGATAAGTTATGGTCACAATGTGATATTTGTTCAATGTGAGAATAAGTGGAAAGCAATGTTTCGTACTTATACGGCTGTTAAAGACAACAATCGTAAAAGTGGAAGAGGTAGAAAATCTGTAAAATTTTTGGAGGACTTAGATAAAATTCTGTGTAAAGATCCTAACATTACTCCAGTTGCCACAGTTAGTACTAATGACGGGATACAGCTATCAAATGAACTGGATGATCATTTGTGTGATCCTTTTCAACAATCTGAATCTACAAGTATACATCCTTTATTGTTGTCATCGTCGTCATCATCATCATGCAGTGTTTCTGCATAGTCCTCTGGATGTCTGGAAAGATTTCATAAAAAAAATCGAAAAACTGAAGAGGAGGAATGAAAGAGACATTAGAAAAATTTCTTGCATTTAGTATAAAGAAAGAAGCTAAAGAAAAACGCCACAGAGAATTAATCGAGGCGTGAAAAGAACATTCAGAACTGTTAAAAGAATACATTAAAAAAAAAAAAAACTGAAAAATTAATTACAACATTATTATTTTAATGTAAGTTTATTGATAGTGTTAAATGATATTTAAATAAAATATTCAGTACTATTGTCATAAGAAATGCAAATTTATTTAGATATAAAATTTCTATACATATTTATATTATTTTTTAATTAATAAGTAACTTTAATAATTCTTCTTTTTTTTTTGCTACTAATTATTTCTTCTTGTTCTTCTTCTTCTGCGTTATCATCATCATCATGATCCAAAAATTCATCACTGATATCTTCATTGCAATCTATACAAATATTATGTAACACACAGCTAGCAATAATTGCAAGTGGAATCAAATTTGTTCGTCCCATGTCAAGATACTTTAATCTTCTAAAACGGCCTTTAAGTAATGCAAACGCATTTTCTATTTTACTTCTTGTTGAAGATAATAAATAATTAAATTTTTTCTGTGAAGAAGTTAAATGCCCATTATC
>WUQG02154664.1:0-23567 GCA_011317285.2 Androctonus mauritanicus | reverse complement strand
TTTTACTCTGCCCATACACAGGACTAAAGCACATCTTCACATATCTAGATATGATGATGAATTGGCGAGCGATTCTTACGTATAAAATTACAACCGTAATTTGTCACACCGTTCTTACGCTTTGTATATTAGTATAAATCACATTTTAAACATCCCGCATCACTTTTATTTGCTATAAAAAAAAATATTTAAAAAAAAAAAAAATATGTGGCTTTTCAATATGTCAACCATCCTACGAGAATTGTATCAATTTGCAGTTATATCCAGGATTTTTTGTGGTTAATTTTTCTTTTTCATATATGTACATATTTTAAAGTTTTATCATTTATAAATATATACATACATATATATATATATATTCATTAAATATTAATAAATTTTGTGTATATATACATATAAATATACAGTATATGTCTTGCATTATATTAAAGAGTATAATTATTTATGTAACTGGAAAAATTAACTTTAAAAAATGCTTATAAAATCATTAAAAAATGTAAATATTTTTCTTTGTGTAAAATAAATCAATATAAAAAAAATTATAAAGCTTTATAACTGTTCAGTATTATTTTTTAAGAGAAAAAAATAATTAAAATATATTATTTTATACATAAAAGAAAAAAATCATCTAAATTGTATATTTATGAAAAAAAAAATATTTATATTTTTTATTGATAAAATTAATAATATAAATAATATATTTATTTAAAGAATTTAAAATTTTATATAAATATATACAGATATATATATATATATTTATTTTAAATTGTATGTAAACTTACATTAAAAAAATGTCATTCTACTAATTTTAAGTGTATTTATATATTTTAATTAATTAATGAATTAGAATTATATATATATATAAAATAACATTTTCATTTTTTAAAATTTTAATAAAATTTCTTAACTAAATTTAAACAAAAAAAAAAACAAAATTATTATAATTTTTAAAATCAATAAAACTTGAGGAAAGTTAGTTAATTAATATTTAAAGAAGGCATCGATACTCGGAACAACTGTTAAGAGAAGGAAGAGTTTAAACAGATTTGAAGTCAAAAATCTTTTAATTCTCGCCGTAAACCAGGTATAAAAATGATAATGACGTTATAATTCTCATTACACTTAAATGTGAAACATAAAATGATAGATATTACTATCATCGTTTTAATACCTTCATTACAAATCGATGCACAGTTTAATTATTAATCCACATAAATATTCATCTACCGGCTCGATAAATTGATATAAAGCTATGGATAACGATTTCTGAATCTGAGTTAATTCCGTGATTTATATTAATTACTTAGAAATTATTAATCCGCCGTTGATAGTTAAGATATCGTCGATATATATTTTATGTAGAAACATTTTTTAATCCTAAGAAACGTTTACGGATTAAAAATGCAAACAATCATCGGTTGCTATTGACTTAAATGTAACTAGTAACTGATGATGGCTTATATCTTAAGCCGTGGACTTTTTTGTTTTTTTTTTTTTTTTTGTGAGGATTGCAATAATACCTGGGGCATTGCCTTGAGTTTTTGTTACTGAAAAAAGGGAAAAATATCATCATAAAATTTCATATGCGTTTGTATTCCGCTATCAATACGAAATATTAAATCATTTAGCATTTTGTGATGTAGTAAAAGAGCGTAACAAACCTGAAGACATTTGTGCTCGTTTCTGAAAATATAAAGTGCTGTATGCCTAGATAATAATTAAAAAATAATTATTATTAATTTTAAAACTGTAATTAAATAAATTAAACACATCATAAAACTGAAAAAAAAATCTTTTATTACAATTATTATTATTTTCCTAAATCATAAATCAAAAATATGAGTTAATAATTTATTATATGATTTCTAATTATTATTAATATTATTATTATTATTATATAAATATTATTATGATTACACAAAAAAACAATATGTAATTCAGGTATTATTCTACTTAAAACAGCAGATACTTCATAGAAAATTGTGAAATATCAAGATACTGGACTAAATATTACTTTTTATGATATTACACAATATATTGAGATCAAAAATTCTTCCAATTGCACAAATTTTTTGGTAATATTTATTTATTACAATGTTAGAAAATTAATAATATATATATATATATTTTTTAATATAAAACTGTGCCTGCAGTTTTTTTTTCTTTAATTTTTTTTACAATTTTTGTTTTTATCTCTCTCTTAAAATTACTAAAACTTAATACTAATTAAATATAATTAATTAGTTTTATCTTTACTTAGTTTCAAAACACTTCGATTAATTGCATACAATCAATTATATAATTAGCAAATTTGCTTTCATTCTATTAATTGGCTCATAAATATGCTTTATCTATTAATTACATTTATCTGCAATATCAATGTACAATAACATTTATTTTAATTTTTAATTATTTATATCTTAAATATAAAATTATAAAATTGACGATTTTTACACCATCCATTAATTAATTTTATTTATTTATTTATTTTGTTTCATAAAACATTTTCTGTTTATTTTATTCTTGTTACTTAAGTAAAGCACTTAAGTTTATTTATTTTTTAAACCATGAAATTGCTAGAATCATATTGTAAGTTATGTAGGCCTATAACCTTGAATGAATATATATTATATTTATGAAATATCCAAATCAAAAGCATTACCTGAATAATGTTTTGAAGAAAATTATGTGTTGTACACATTTAAAAACTGTACACATGAAAAATTCGTCATCTCTCGCATGCTTTAACCACATTTATTTAGAGGACTAGAATTTTTTTTTTTTTTTTTTGACTCTCTCATCGAATTTAAGATTTCAAAATATCTCTCACTCACGTTACAACATTTTGGTATTTTATTGACTCATAATTTGTCTCAAATATCCATTTTGCTGTCCCAAATCTGAAAATATCTCGATTAAAACTTGTTATTTTTTTTTTTTAAGTAACTCTACTTTTTGAAACAGTGTCTAGATTAAAATTTTAAATAACCCAAACACTTTTTATGTTTCTTCGCCTGGCTCAAGATCGGATCGTGACACATACACGACTTAGATAACACGATAAAATTTTATCAATTAATTAATTAATAATTAATATGCAAAGATCTCGAGTCATTTATTAAGTATTCTCATGATGAAACTGGTTATTACAGTAAATCATCTGCACAGGGTTATTTTTTTTTTCCAAACTTATCTTTAGAAAGAAAGAGAGAAAAAAAAAACCATAATTATGTTGGGATCGACTCTTCATTGTTATTATTGCTCTTCTTCCTAGAATGGGTCCAACCAATTGGATATTTGATATAACAGACACAACAAGACGGGAATCTGAATGAAGCAATTTGGCTCTTTTTATCACTTGGCTCCAGTGCTAAAAGACGTTTATAGGCGTATAACTGTCGACATTTGGACTCGAATGCTGCTGGAAGATTTTTATCTACGTAGAAACATGGCTTATTTTCATTTCTACATTAAAAAAACACATTAAAAATTATTATTCGAGATTGCAACACAATACATATCCATTAGCAACATCAACGTAAGCAATAAATTAATTTTCGTGCTCATAGAATTACTTTTTATGCTTTTAAATAAATTTATTTTTTGTTATAAAAATCAATAAAAAAACTTGAACGTAAACGAATTATGTGATGCGGTTTCAGAATTTAAGAAGAAAAAAAAATTCGGTATAAATGAGTAAATTATTGAAAATAAATCCCATTAACTATAGAATTTTGCAAGATTTATTTTACGGGTCGTAAGATAGTTCATAATTTATATACGTTTTATTAGATAATGTGACACTTACTCGCAAACTTCAGCCACAACAGCTTGAACATAATCTACATCGTTGACCACATACACCCATTTATTATCTTCTGACTTTCCAGCTTTCGGATAAAAGAACTGAGTTTTTCTACCGCAGATCCTCTCTTCCGACAGATCTTCGTCTGTAACTTTTTCTCTATAATGCAGTTCTACCGGTCCAAAAATTTCCGTAAATTGATCTCTTGTATATGGTATCGATTGCCTTATTTCATTTCTAGAATAAAATATAAATAAAAATGCTTAAATTCGGATAATATAAAAACTTATATTCTACTGATGTAACCAATCAAGCGAATTTTGATACTCATTGCGCCATTTTTTGGTTAAATTTATATTTAATTTTTTAAAAATGCTATAAAAAATTGATTGGATAAATACTGCTATTTAAGTTCATTTCAGCATTATGAATTAACTGGCATACTAGTAATTTCACTAATATGCTAGTGAAATTACTAGCATGCGAGTGGGCTATACAATATCGGTGCCTAGATTGATTTATGCAATTAACGGGAATTTAAAATTTAATTTTTATGATTAATACTATCAAAAAATAAGTTTCAGGAAATTTTATTTCATTGAAAAAGTTACTAACATGGGATAATAGGGAACATTCTCGCAAAAAGTTGATTTAGGATCGGAACACAGTGGATTATCTTCTTTGATTTCTGGACCAATAGGAGGATATCGAGGATGTTGCGACACTGTCGAATTCCTTCTACCTGTCTCTGATTCCGGTTGACGACGAGATTTTGTAAAAATCCGAGGATAGTAGGATCTGGTATTGTTATTCGTTGTTTCGGTATCGGGAAAAACGATGGGTAAATCAGGATTTGGTCTCGAGGTCACGGAACCCGTACAGATCAATGTGACCAATACCGTATTAGCCTGAAATAAAAAGTTAAATCATTATTGCACCCTTGACGTCATTGACTCAGCGATACACACACAACACCTACACACGTCACGAATGACGACACCCGCGCGTACTGCTGACCTCACAAGGTAGTTGAGTAAGAAAAACGGAGAAACCTGATTACGGTTCACAGAAAATTATTTACATATTTATTTTTAATATTCATATTTTAAAATATTTACGATGTCTTTACTTCTCGTTCAAGAAATACGCCAAGTAATATAAATTTTTATCGATATATTTTCCTCGCGTGTATATAGTGTTTTTTGTTTTTTTTTTTTTAATTCTTATCAACAAAGGAATGCTATAGAATTTCGCAAAAGTAAACAAGAAAATAAAAAAAAAATCAATGACATTTCTCGTTTAGTTTCGAGTTCATATATTTTGTATAAGTTAATGGAATGTTTTCGTGCCTTTACACCTCTTAACATGACACGCTAATATTTCTCTAGAGAGTTTACAGTTTGTTTTTTCTACTTTCTAACTTTTTGTTTTCATTTCTTAAGCACTAAATAACACTCCAGTCATAATGCGACTTGTCGTTAAATATTTTAAAGTCCATTATTTAAATGAAACATTATAAGCGGAAAATGCTGTATTTTTGTCCTTCATTATCGAAAGCAATAAACTAACACAAAGTGATATTTTTATTTTTATTTTTTTCTTTTTAATAAAAATATCAGTTATAATTTTCCAAATAGCTTAAAATATGTTATTGTTTCAATACTTAAAAAATCTATTTTTTAACACTTGAAAATATTTTTGTCGTAGTGTCGTGCACACGTTTGTACGATGTTTTGTAGAAAATAACCAGAAAAACCAGACTTTATTCTAAATTTAGCTTCTTTTAAAGCGTTAAAATCTTTTAACTTATCTAAGTTTTATACCAAATGTAAACACGTTATATAACTTATTAAATAATTCGAAAAATTAAAAATTCAAATATTTAAAAAATATTATTAATAAATAAATAATTTTTACTACGTTAAAAATCGAAAATATTTAAATTAATTTTAAAAAGTCGGTAAGAGATATGTTTAATAAAAAAAATAAATAAATACTCACCAACAATCTATTAGTGTCCATTTTTAATACAGTACTGTCAAAAGTTTTATCTGAACAATACACAAGAAAGAACACAACTAAACTGAAAACACAACTAGTTATATCAAGGACGACGGGAAAAACAATCGAAATACACCAATCACGTGCAGGTATGAAACACGTGCAATGAAGTGCCACGTGTTTGGCAATTTTCATCAAGTTCAGAGATTTTCAAATCAATTTTTTTCTGAAAAAGAGATTAATTATTAATGAGATTTTTTTTTTTTTGTTTTATTCTCTGGAATTTCTGTCAGACTCGGATTATTCTTTCTCAGAATGATTTAAATATATTCAAAATTGCAAGAGTTTAAGTTATTCACCTTTGTCAACATATTATTTATTTCTTTACTCTTTTATAGAAAAACTATTTTAAGTAGTTTAAAGTAGCAATATTGAGACTTCTTGAGTACCTTCTATAAGTTTCAATAGAAGTTACTCGAGATATGCTTTTAGAAGAGTATCTTGAACTAACTTTTTATGTATTACATTCTAATTATCATATCGCATTCAAATTTTATTATTATAAAATGATGAAGCATTTTTTTCATAATCAAAATGAGTCAATTTAGAAATTTAACTTGTTCTCTTTAAAATCCCTTTGATGGGAAATCCCTGATGTGCACAACACACGTAATGTTATGCGCTATCAGGAAATGACACTAAGCATGACTGATTCAGCACGATTCTTAGACGATAACTTAGAATTATATGAGCAATTCTTTTTCCCGATCTTGAATTGAAACAATCCTTCAATATAATATTTCTTTTCTTTTTTTTACGTCTATAACAACCTTGTCAAATTTTCCTTGCTCGATCTCCATTATTGTTTAAAATGCGTAAGTTACCATCTGCATACATGCAGATGGTAACAAAGTTACTTATTATAAACCAGTTATCATGAATGAAACCACCGTATATTAATCATTATTTTGATGAACGAGCACTTCCGGTTAATCAGACTATAACTTCCTTTGATTTTTTTAATGAGATCAACCTGATGAACGGCCTACTTTTTCATGATAATCAGATTAATAATAATAATAAAAAACGATTCATTCACGTGACATGAAGGAATTATATACTTTAATTAGTCACGAAACTGTTGTAACAATTTATAACGGTAAATTTATATGAAACCAAGACAATATTATTTTTTTATTGTTCTTCTTCTTGGCGTAAAGAAATTGCAATATTAAACAAAGAAAACATTCGTTTTTAATGAGAATAATAAATAAGTAGACAGGGAACAACATCATTAAACAAGTTTTGTTTTAAAACTTGTTTTTTAATCAAATTACGTCATAACTTGGAAAATATTATTGAGTTAGATTTTCCAAAATATAGATAGTTATGATTAATCATCGGAATGTTTTCAGATGAAATAACTATCACTGTGTTGTTATTAAAGGCTTGTTGTATCAATAGGACTAAACAATTTTCAAAAATCTTTTTTTTTTCACTTCGCTAAATTATTATTTTTAATCGTATCAACAGTTAAAAATCATTCGTTTTTTTAATTTAAAAATTATTGATATTAATATTTTGATTTTAATATTTTTAACGATTTCTTTGCATCTCAAATGAAAATTCAATTCAGTTCAGAACACAAAACAGAAAAACGGAAACGGAAAATAAGAGTTTCATTTTCGGTTGGTTTTTAATGATCTATTTCATTTCATTAGAATATTCAGTTTGTTTGGTTTTCAGTCCGTATTATGTTCAAACGAAATCTACAAAAAGTGAATACTGTAGAATAATAGGAATGAAACAGAAAAGTTTTCAGTTTCAGTTTACGTTTCTGTCGTATCTTTTACGTAGAGCGTTAGTAATTTGTTTTTAATTATCAAATTATTCATTTGTAGTTTAATCAAATCTATGATAATTATTTTTCAGATATAAAACTTTCTTATATATATATACATTTAGGTATCGCTTCTACATTTCATTATAGGCCTACGAGAATAATATTTCGTTATTTATTTTTTTTATATTTTAAGTTTTCGTTTTAAAAGTTTTAAAAAGAATAATAGAGGAAGTAGTAAAACTCATAAAGAATCCAATAGATTTAATTGCAATACAGAAGCTTATATATCTATTTTTTTAATCTTCAATACATCTTTTCTGTTTTCATTCATATTGAAAATTCTGAGAAATGCTCGAGGAAATAGTTAATTATTATGTGAGAAAAATATTTTTGAATATAATACTTTCAAAATTATGTTTACCGTGTCTTGCGTTAATGAGTGAGTCTAATAAAATCAAATATTTTAAACGTTTAATTAAAAAAAAAGAGAATCAAATATTAAATATATGAAAATATAAGAAAAAAAAATCTAAAGTTTAATAATTTTTTTAATAATTTATTATTAAAATTTGATTTAAAAAGTGATTTATGTCCATTTAAAGATATTATTCGAATCGGTGTGTTGTCAAGATGATAATATGATGGATGTAAAAGCTTTACTATGATAATATCGCATTTTATTAAGAATTTTGACATAATAGAATCCATTTTCTGTAGTAAATATAATGCAAATTAACTGCGTGGGATTGATTACAATATTCAAAATCAACACTATACTGTAATAGAAAATGTAAGGTGATGCGGTTCATCTAGTAACCAGTTGTGCCACTGTAATGTAACAACGAGAAGCAGGAAATAAAGAGAAAAAAATTCGAGGCAATATGTGATCATAATAATGGAATATATCTACAGAAAAGCAATTTAAGTAAAAAAAAAAAATGAAGCGTTATAAGATAAAAAATATTGTCTTCTTCGAAAAAATTAGGAAAGCATGAAATGTTTCGGAATATTAAAAGAAAAAGGTCATTATTTAATGAAACCAAAGCATTAAACTTTTTTTAATTATTTAGTGGCGAATTTTTTTAAACCATAAAATTTTCGAATTTAAAATCATTTCAGGAAAGCAATCTGAGTTAACAAATCTCAAGTAAACGTAAAAAATTTATTCAAAGGGAATATAAATGAAGGAAAAAAAAAAAATTGTTGAAGATATAACAGAGCAGATTTAATGTAAAACACTCATTCGCAAACATGGCACTTATTGGTAATAACCAAAAAAATTTAATAACTGTAAAGTCTTCGACTTATTTTAAATTTTAATAGGCATGTGTGTTTAGAATTAATCGAATCTAAACAAAAATTGTAGTCTACTTTTTTGTATGCACTGATAAAAAATATTAAATATTATTACCGAAATATTTAATGTATTCTCTGGAGGAAGGTGATGCTTATGAGATCATCATGTTATCTGTTATATCTGCGTAGGTTCCACACTGATAACTTTAGAACTAATTAATAAATTTTCACCAAATTCGATACGAATAGTCTATCTTTAAAGACTTCGATGCGGCATCTTTTAATCTCGCTACTTCAATCATATAAAAATAGGGAATTTTAAGACAGTTTTTTAAAATTCTACATCTTAAAACTAATAGATATTACTTTTATGCAATTAACTAATTTGCGTGTCATGAAATATGACCTTGATGACACTCAAATTAGTTCGTTAACTGTATAAAAATAGTCGACGTTGGAGGTTTCACTTTAATAACTTTTCAACTATTTGATTGACTTTTATGAAATGCTGCAGGGAACGAATCAGTTCATCAAAATCGATCTTGAAATAATATTAATTAACTTTACAACTCCATCTATTTAAAAATCTATTTAAATGCCGTTTAAAATTCTGAAGCTTGTTCTGTTAATAATCACTAAAATATTTGATAGATTTTATGACATACGATAAAAGAGAATTATGCTAATGAAGATAACTTCGATAGCATAAATATTTTAATCCCAGATTTTTAATCACTCCCAAATGGCGGACATAATCTGAAAGTAGGCTAGTAGTTCTGCCTGTAAATCTTGTATTTATGAATGAATATTCCTTTTATTAAAGAAACAGGTGTGTATAACGACATAGTTTGCAAAGTTAAAATATTTTTTAATTACTGTATACTTTTATTAGATGTGGTCGAGTGACTAGTTTTTTAAAACTAGCACCTTATCTTTTCGCTATTTTTGAGCTATACATTTATAACTATAAATGCCAGCGTAAGCATGAATATCATTCCAAAAATAAGGAAAATAAGTTAGTTTTACATTACTGAAGAGATATAGACGAGATAAAAATTAAATTAGCTTTTACAATAAGTAGTAAGCATTATTATTCTTATCTCGTCTTTAAAGTATGTTTATGTGTGAATACTGCATGGAATATCTTTAAAAATTATAGAAATTACTTAAATTTTCATAAAACAGATGCATATGTTTACTTGGAACGAACAATTAAGGCACCAAAATTAAATATTCCCGAAAAATTATGCTAAAATCGATTCTCACGAGGAATCTATTGATATCGAAGTTTATTCGATTTCGTACATATTTTTTATTAAAATTTACCGTTTTATAACATAACTATCGACTTTAATGGCATAAAAAATATACTGAAGAGAAACATTAGAATGTCTTTCTAGAAAATTTCACATGATGACCTCTTAACTAAATTGTTTATCTGGATGCAATAGAGAAAGAAGACATCTTTTCCTCTAATGGATTAAGGGAAAAAAAACATCTTCAAAAGTGAATCTTAGTTCGCTTTTAAAGATTTATTTACTTTTGCTTCTGGGCCAATTATATATTGCCCAACGTAGAATGATACGACGAAACTTTGGCATTAAAAATTCTGGGTTATGTCTGAACGGAACAGGACCAAGGATTTAACCTTCTTACAAAACTGCACGTCGGAAATAATAGAGTTGGCAAGTAAACAAATAGAAATACTTACAATGATCAACATGCTGGTAGTTCTTCAAGATTGAATCTGATCTTACCTATTTATCGATATTTACTCTTTGACATTCGTTATAATTATCGTGATAAATATAGTGTAGCAGCTGTATCGACATGTCATTAAAGTAAAAATTTAATTTATTGGAAAATATATATATATAAAAAAAAGCAGATCCTATTTTGAAAGCAGTGTAACATGCAATTACATTTCGTTCAGTGACACAGTTTAATTAAGCTATTGCATAGTACTGTAAAAAAAAAAAAAAATTATAATGTTGAATTCAGCATTCACTAATCGATTTTAATTAGTCTGATTCTTGTATCTCTTTTTTTTCAGTTTGTGCAAAATTATTTACAATTTTTAGTTCAAAACGAACGTCACTAACAAAAAAAAAAGCTAATCTAGTTCTTTATAACACTCTTATAGATTAAGTCTGAGTTGAAAGCATTTGATTGTAAATTTTATTCATGAGTTACTTATCTATAAATTTTTTCTCGTGCAAAAAATTGCATAAATGTTTATAAGATTTGCTTTTATATATATATTTTATATAACCTATGCCACTTTTACAATTAAAATATTAGAATATAAAAACTCTTTAATTTCAGAGAAAAATGATAATTAAATAAATATGTGAGAAAAAAATGTGGTTTAAGAAACAATGTTCAGAATTTTCATCTAAAATTATGGTCTTAATTTATAAATTATTTATCATTTTATGATAAGTAACTTAATTTAAAAGTTACTTATCATTTGGAAAATCATTCGAGAAAAATTCACTTATTTATGACTAATGATTAATGGAATAGAGATTTATTTTGAAGTTTACCTGCTCTCTATATAATTTGTTTTGTATCCGTTCATGACTTACCTTTTTGCATAAGCAGAAATAGTAAATATATCTTTAGCACTAACAGGCTAAACAAATCATGGGAAACATCTTAAAAGATGAACACTGGATACAGTAATCGCATAGATGAAAGAACTTTCTTTTCAGATGGCATTCAATTCTGATAGTGTGCTGATGATACTGCAGAGATAGTTTCTTTTTACATGAAAGATACGTTATCTAATTTAGTGATCATAAATAATATATCGCTATAATAAAATACATTAATTATATGACCGAGTTAGATCTGAAGCGAAGTTCTTCCGAGTTTTTTATGGTAAGTTAAATATTATGTAAATTCCTTATTAGATATAATCAGAGCAAATAACTGTTATTCGAACAAACAGAATTTTTGCTGAAGATAAATCGAAAACATTACATGAATAATTTTTTTTTTTTGTATTTCTGTTGGAGTGTTTGCTTTTTCTTGAAAAGTCCTTTATTAGATTTAATTCTGTTCAATAGTTTTAACAATTTAATTTATTTTTAATTTAATTTCTAAATTGCTTTCCTTTTTAACCAAATTATGGTCATGCTATCAAATTATCACAATTAAAAAACATCATTTTATTAATTACTTTTCCTATATTTCCGATTTTTTTTTTTTTTTAATACTGGCAACAATTTTATCTTTTTAATGTAGAAAATTATAGTTTTTAAATTAAAAACATTTTATTCAATATATATTAATAAACTTATAGTTCTACAATATATATATACTTAGCTAATTTTTTACTTTAAACAGGCTTAAGTCGATCAATTTTTTATGTTAGATCAAGTAACTCGAAAAATGATGCAAAATTGAATAGAAGTTACCATGGTCATATCTTATCGCATTAACTACTTGATAAAGCTCTTGAAAATTCATTAATTTTCACTCTTTCTTGTGCATTATGCATATAGATAATAACCAGGATAAACTATGAGATCACCAGCAACGAGTTCCTGGTAGATTGCCTGCAGGAAGTATGAATCGCAACTAATAAAAATGATTTATACTGTTCGAGAACAAGTGAATATTTGGAGCACTTATAATAGTAACTCTTATATTCAAACTCTTATTTGGAGCACTTATAATAGTAACTCTTATGTCCAAGATTATGTTTAACAAGGGCATAATAGCATATTTTTTTTTTATATAATAAAAGCAGCGTAAAGAAATTTGCCCAATTTCGGAAAAATTAAACTACATTAACTGGTTTTGTAATAAAGAACATTATGTGAGCATAACAAAAAATTTTTATTTCTTGTTTTGACTATTTAAATGGAAATCGCGAGTCTAGAAAAATCGTAAAATATGCCTATTTCGTAAATAATTGAGGCATATAATAAAATAAAACATAAACTAGTTAGTAAAATGAATCATTTAAAAAGGAATTTTCGATTAATTAATGAAGAAACTAAATGCAATTCTATAGAAAAACTCAATACAAAATAAAAATTGGAACTCTACTGTTACTCGAGACAATCAAAAGAGAAGTTTATTTTTGAAATTTTTTCTTGGTTAAGGCAGTATAATAAATCTATGACGAACCTCAGACGGACTACCACAAATTCCCTGACGGAAAAAGATCCGACTATAAGCTTATTGAATTGATTTTTTTTTTATTTTATGCATCACTGTTTTCTTAAGTTTATGCCAATCGCATTGATCTGTCGAGAGATTTGAATCCGGATTTCCATTTTGTTGCGAGAATGTGAATACTTCCGTCTCTCGAGATTGTTGACAGATGATTGACAGAGCATTGTCTTCTTAACCTCCTTTCCCATCAGCTTATGATATTGAAATCCTTTATAAGATGATACCATTCTTCTTCTCTATGGTATTGTTTATGAACTTAAATTGCTCCCTCATCTCTCCAGTTTCGCGAGGTTTTAACAATTTAAAGGATACATAAACTCCAATTTTCGTTGATTATTAATTATTTTTTAATTGAATTTATAACATGGCCATTTCAAAAATAATGAACGAGTAACAAACTCTCTTAGATTTACAAAGTTTAATCTTACAGATGTCGTTGAAGATGATTGGTTATTGGTGTTTGACGTCAAAAATCGATATCCTTCTTTCTTTTCAAACAATTTATGAAGCTAATGAGAGTCGAACTAATGTAATAATCAAATTTATATGGAAAGAATCAAAGATGCAAGAGATCGGCTGCTGCTGATATTGCACAATTCATATTTAATAGGACATAATAATTATTTTATCCATAAGAGAGATACATCGATTGCATCTCTCTGCCAAAATTTGAACAGAAATATTTATAGCAGCATCACAGTCGAGAATTTTAATAAATTTTCAGACAAAAATATTAAATATTGTAGAAATCATAACCTAATCTATTTTGTATATCTGAAAATAAAGTTGTGTAGATGTAACTAAATTCAACTTTATTATTACGATTTAAAATCGGGAAAAATATAGAAAGTATCCATGGTTTTAAGACGAAAATCGATATTGACATCAGATATTTTTCAAAATATATAAACATATATTAATTTTAAGTTAAAAATTAAGCGAAAATTTTACGCAGAATTTAGATGTGTTACTATTTATAACTAAAAATTTAAATGTGCTATTAATTTATTCCTATAGATTCAAATTTCTTATTAAGATAGATACTGTAATCTGTTATTATCTTATTATTAGAGAATGTTAGAGAGATAGATCTGTTACTAACTTATTACTAGAGATTCAGGTCTGCTACTAAATTAATTATTACTAAATACTGTAATCTAAGTACTAATAAATTGTAATTTATTAAATCTGTTACTATCTCATTATTAGAGAATATTAGAGATTCAGATCTGCTACTAACTTATTGCTAGAGATTCAGATCTGCTACTAACTTATCACTAGAGACTCAGACCCTTTACTAACTTATCACTAGAGACTCAGACCCGCTACTAACTTATCACTAGAGATTCAGACCCGCTACTAACTTATCACTAGAGACTCAGATCCGCTACTAATTTATTGCTAGAGATTCAGATCTCCTACTAACTTATCACTAGAGACTCAGACCCGTATTAACTTATCACTAGAGATCAGATCTGTTACTAACTTATTACTAGAGACTCAGGTCTGCTACTAAATTACAGTATTACTAAATACTAATAAATTGTAATTTATTAAATTTGTTACTATCTTATTATTAGAAAGTGTTAGAGATTCAGATCTATTAACTTATTGCAAGAGATTCAAATCTGCTACTAACTTATTACTAGAGACTCAGACTTGCTACTAACTTATCACTAGAGACTCAGATCTGTTACCAACTTATTACTGGATACTGCTACAGACTCAGATGTACTACTAACTTATTATTAGAGAGTACTAGCGATTCGATCTGCTATTAAATTACTACTATATATTTAGAATAGAAAAAAAGTCTTTTATTTCGTTTTGTCATCTGAGTTTGATCTTATTATTATTTGGGTAACTTTAATGGCTATTATTTCTTTGTTTCCATTAAAAATAAACTTATTCTCTTAATGCTACTTTTTATATATTTTTCTAAAATTATCATTAATGCAGAAAGGCATCAATGTACTTAAGATATTAATAATAAATAATTATCAATTAAATCTCAGTGATCTTTCTTCATAGTTAAAATATGGTAATGATGCTAATTTTTTTTTTTTATCATAAATTAACATTCCTTCCCAAACTGAACTAAAAAAATAAATAAATAATATTAATATAAGAAAAACATTTTATATTTTATTATTATAATAATAATCTTTGAAACCATTTTCTTGTTTTTATACCAATAAATATCGAAGATGATTTTCAGTTATGGAATCGTAATTAAAGTAAATGCATTTAGTTGTATGTATTAATCTTAATAAAAAGTAATAAATTATGATGATGTTTTTATTATTTAGCTACATAGAGATAAAATAAAAGTATTTATATCTACCATAAATACTTATTATTTTGATACATAAGAATGGAATATTAAAAAAAAGGAAAGATAGCTGCATTATTTAGATGAGAAAAATGATCCTGATCGAACTCTGTACATTCAGATCGATTTTTTCGCTTAGACAACTGAACGATTTATATCTAAATAGACCGAAAAATACGATTTATGGCAAGAATTCGAAATCTTTATTTAATTATATAACTCAATAAATAAGAAGAGATGTATAAGTTTCCTTATATGTATACGGAAAACGAAGAGAATATATGCAATAGCGAAAGGGAGGAGTTGCATCTGGAAAATATTTTAAGAATTTTGAGGTGAATAAACACTTGAAACTTGAAATAACATATGTTGTGACAGCAAAAGAACCAAATCAATAAGGTAAGAATACAATTTAAAACAACTTGTATTGCTATAGCATTAAAAAAAAGATAATAATAATAATATTCTGCAAAATGATACAGAAAAATATCCCAATGATACAAACTCTAAGTATATGTAACTGGAAAAATATCAACAATTTTTACTTAGACACAATAAGAAGGAAAGAATCAATGAACAAAAAAACATCAAGGAAAATGAGTATAGTCGTGACACGAATAATTTTAGATAAGCATGTTGATGTTGTATGAAAGGTATGAAGAGGTAGAATGAACAAACAATTTAGTTATTTTTTGAATGTAGGCAGTTTGCAAACATTTTGTGTAAATTTGCGTGAGAATAACAACAAATTAAGATTATTTGCACTAATTTTGTGTTTATTTTTAATTTTCATTATTATATTGTTTTCCTTAAGGGTAATAATTGATTTCTTTACATAATCATATTTATTTATAGAAAAAAATACACGCGATTCTTTTCTAGCTCCATTATGAAAGAGCTAGAGGAGAATGACATATATATAAGTTTACTTATATATGTTCTTTAAGCCATGAAAGTCGTTCTCGTTTGTTCTGTAATTCCTAAATAATCTAAAAAAAATGAAGTTTAAAATATAAGTAATGATGACTCGCCTTTTAAGTCGAAATCATTTTTAAAGATTAACTTGTGCCCAGTAGGCAGTTATTTCATCTTTTTTTTTTTTTTATCATTTTGAAACCAGAAGAAAACGTCTTGTAAAATCTATATAACTTATAATAAAATATAGATAGATATATACTATATTTTTTTAAATATTGTAAAAATAAAGTCCTTATCTTCGATAAGTTGTGGATTATAAAGCTCTTTATTCAATGATTAAAATGCCTTTAAGCGAACTATTCTAAAGCCGTTTGGGCTTCTTTAAAAAATTTATTTTATTATTTTTTTTCAAACTGTTGTGGACACTTTTATGATACAAATATTTCAAAACTTTTTTTTATTATTTTTTAAAATATAATTTTCGAAAAATAATGCAGTAAATTTACCCGAAATTTTTAATAAATAAGCAATAAAAATGTTCAAGAATTATCTATCTAAACAACAACAACTTTATTATAAAAAACTGTGAAAATTTTCAAGATTAAAATATGATTATTTTTATCTCATATTGTGTAATTTGAGATAACAAAAAATTTTTTTGCGTTCAAATTTGGAATATTTCATAAATTTTTTGCACATTTTCTGCATATTCTAACTTTTTATTTTTTTGTTTTTTTTTTGAAGAAAAGTGAAACTTATGATATCAGCATGCTGTTGTCACTATTAACTTTTGAACTGCTAACAACTTTAATACAAAAATTATTTTTTGGGCTTTTTAATGAAATTTGGTAACAAAATTCCGACGTTAAAGATAGCATCATTTATCTGTTTAGTTTCAACCTTTTAAAAATGGCGGGCGATCAAACTTTTGGATACTCTTTTAATTAATGCATTCTGAAATATTTATTGGATTTTTATGAAACTGGGCAGAAAGGTCAAATTATTGAAATTGATCTCGATGAGATCTCAATTAACCTTTCAACTCCAACCATTTAAAAATGGCGGGCGTTCAAACTTAAAATCTTTATCCTCGATAATTTTTGAACTGCTTGATTAAATTTTATAAAATTTAACAAGATAATTAGATTATTAAAACTGAATTTTAAATCATATTAATTCTGTAGATACCTCCGTTTAAAAATGGCAGATTCAATCTTCTTTAAGTTTCCTTGTAATAATAACAACTATGAAATTATTCCATAGATTTTTATGACATTCATCATTTTGTTTATGTCATTGAAGATAATTTAGATGACATGTTAACTCCACATCTTTAATCATTCCGAAACAAAAGGACACGCACGAAATTACGCAATTAATTCTTACTATAAATGTTTGTTTTCAGTTAAAAATTTTACGTAATTACGCAGTCAATATTAATTAATACTAATTAACAGTAGTTTATTTTTAATTAGTATCCAATTAATTGCGAACAAAATTAAAGATACAATTAATTAATTATGTAATTAACTAATTTGCTTTCATTATATTAATTGGTTGATAAATATGTTCATTTGCTTATTACAATTAAATATAACGCGATTTAATTAATACGTTATCTGATCATTATCAAATATTACTTCAATTAAAATAAAACAAGTTTTAACTTTTAGAATTTTAAATAATTCTGTATAAGTTACGCACATTAAATTTAAAAATAATTGCGATGTTTATTGTGTTTTAATTTTTTTAAAACAGTTATTGAAATTTGAGGCGCAACGAGCATCTACACTTAATCAGACGACGCAACAAGCGTCAAGGGTGATTTAACTTCCATCTACACAGAATAGATCAGAGTAGCCAATACTCTATTGACCTGGAAGAGAAGGGTAGAGAATTATTGCACACTTGACGTCATCGATTTAACGATGAATGCCTGCACACGTCACGAATGATGTAGTTTTTTTTTCCTTCTTCTTCCTTCTCTATACGGTCGAGATACCTGATAATGTTAAAATAAAACATTTTCCTGAAAACTTATACAGATACCCGAACGACTAATACCTGAAAATCGATGCCATTTTCTCGTTTAATGGAGGGCATTTTTGCGAATTATTGCATCCGTACGAGTTAATGGAACACTAATATTAATTTTCTATAAAAAAATTCTCTTTGTCTTTTTATCAAAAACGTTTCTGATCATCGAATATTAAAATTTTAATGCTGCCATTGTTCATGTTTTAAAATCCATTATTTTAATAAAATTTAATTAACATGAAAAAATCCTGTGTTTTTTTTTTTGTTTTCTATTTATAATTATCTTTGATATTTTTATTAATTTTTAACAAAAGTAGAAGTTTCAAATTATAAAATAGTTTAGAATTAATTATATGAGGATCTTTAAATTTAAAAATAGAATTTTACTTTCAAAAAAAAAAAAAAAAATAAGTTTGAGAAAATACAGTAAGACGCCGTTTAACGCGGGAGATACGTTTCAAGAAAACCAAGCGTTAAATGAGATCATTTTAACACGTAAATAATGTTAATAATCATTAATAATCACGTAAATAATCATTTTTTAATTATTTTATATTGTAGCATGTATTATTACTACTGTATTACATTAATTACAATTGAGTCTCTGTAGTCCGACACTTCCAGTAATCCGACACTCTGAGAACCGCCGCTCCGCCCATGTGAAATTTCATGTTACAACTTGTCGATATGCAAGAGTGAGAGACTGATGTAAACAAATCGTCAAGCACTATTCATTCGTTGCGTAGGTGTTATAGTCAGACTAATTTCTTAAGCTCAGTACACTGTTTACAGTGGCGCCGAGACGAGGGAAGAGGAGACAAATTTCCTGGGCCCATAGAAGATTGAAGGGCCCGGGCCGCTTCCTAACAATAAGAATTTTTTTGTATTTTTTTTTTTAATTAAGTAACTGCGCATTACAAGATATATGGAATTAAAATTGTATTATAAAAATCTAAGATAAAAAAAATCTCTGTATTCTAAACAATTGAAATAAGAATTAATTATGATAATTAGACATAAGCATTTCATTTAAACAGAGAAGAAACTGACAGACCGACAGGACCCACAACATATTTTTTAAAGGAATGGGATGTATACAGTGGAATACGTTTATAGCGAAACGATTAAGACAGAAAAATTTTGAACAACCTATGTGTAAAATATATGTTATATGTATGGTTTTTGAGATCTTACAGAGGAGAAAAAATATATTTTTATATATAAGGGGCCCCAAAGCCTAGTTCGTACCGGGGCCCGGGATTTCTCTCGGCGCCACTGACTGTTTACTATAAAATAGTGTTTTTTTTTTTTGCTCTATCAGTGTTTGTTGTTTATCTTTACATAATGCTACAGATCGGAAAAAGTGAAAAACTCGGAGTAAAATTGAGGGGTTTGTGGAAGATTTGAACAGCAAGAGCAGCGACAGGAAAGTCTTAATAAACTGAGGGTATTCGTTTGTGAAATTCCATTTTTTTGATTGAACATTCAATAATCCGACAAATTTCTGAAATCCGACTGGTCCCAGTCTCATATGTGCCGGATTAGAGAGACTCTACTGTACAGATATTTTTTATCGCTAATATCGATTTGTATTTATAAATCATTCATAAAAATCAAAAATATCCGAGTAAATAATTAATGTTTGCGATGGGGAAGGTCCTTCCTCGTTTGATACTTTGTTTTCTTCGTTAAGAAGTCATCTAACGTCATTTGCCTTTTCCTCTTTTGTTCAGGAAAACAATTGTCGGTAGCGAGATATCGCATCCACGACACTTCGTCTTGCCTTTTGAACTTCTATTAAAGATCATTTGAGATAATTTTGTATAAATTGATCCATAATTTCCGTAATAGTAGCTAAATTTGTTTTGAGAAAATCCCTTGCAAGTTCTTTTTGTGAAATAAATATGAACTGTGACCAGAGCAGTGCTGCATTGCACTGTTATCAAACGCACTGCGAGATGGCATAGGAATATCAAAACAAAAAATTCGTCCGATTTCGGATTTATGTGAGTATAACGGTTTGAAAAATCGCGCCAAAGTGAATCAATATAAAAGATAGAATTCGAAAATATCGCGTTATATCGAAACAGCGCTAAATGGACCGGCGTTAAGCGGGGTCTTACTGTAATAGGAAATATTTTGATAAGCTTGCACGAATGTAAAAAATTTGAATTTTTTTTATTAATAAACTAACATATATATCGGACGTCATTTGATATTTCTTGTAAATAATTATCTACTTTAAGATGTATAAACAAATATGAAATCCATTTCATATTTGTTTATACATCTTAAAGTATAAACAAATATAAGTCTATAAGTTTGGGGGAAGAAATCAAATGTTAAAAATAAAACATTTTTCAGAATCAGCATTAAAATGATATCAAATGACATTATCTGAAGCTGTGAAAACATTAAACTGTGATCCCCATAGGAGCAATCATTGTTCTTGATGGCTAACTGCGTGATAAAAAAATCATTCAATTTCATTTAGAAAAATCTAAGATTGATTCCAAATTTTACATTTCATATTTAAGTCAGAGTTTAATCATTTATCTCATTCAGTATCAACTTGGCTTATCCATTATAGATATCTGGCCAGTCAGTGACGGGCTCCTAATTCGTTGGAAGAATTCCCTCGCACAGATTTGGTACTGTAAAATCTTCAAAAATAAGGAACCTAATGGGCCTAATTTCTCAATCTTCATTCTTCATCTATTCGACTGATTTCATCCGAGCAATTTGTAATAAGCTCAGTCTTTATTTAACGAATAGCAGATAAGAGATTATTCTTCTTTATTGATTTTATGTGCTTTTTTAAATGGAAAATTCTTTTAAACAATGGTTATTTCAATGCCCTTTTTTGTCAACAGATGACGCCACATTTCATTCTCTAAGAATATTATGTGACGGGGCAAAACAAGCCCTTCCATAGGCTGCCCACCTCTGCAGAGGGGTCAGCCGGATTGTGGAGCACGGAGATCGACAGGCCGGGCCCGGACCCCATGATAAATATTTTCAAGGGGTGGGACCCGAGACTCGAACCCGGGTCCTCCAGAGTGGAAAGCCGAAGCGTTTCCACGCGGCCAATCGGGCCGACGGAAGGGCTTGTTTCGCCCCGCCACTTAGTATTCTAATTGAATGGAAAGTGACGTTTAAAAATAAAATAAAAAAAGGTATTAATTTGAATTAAACTTAGAAAAACTTAAGAAATGGCTTCTAAGGCTTTGGTGCAGAGTTTCGCTTTGTGGCTATGTAATTATTGAGGCGAGATCTTTGGATATCAGAATCTTGAAAAAAGTTTTGCAAGTATTTGCGAACTCTTTTGTTTTTTCATTGTATATAGTATGGCACCTTCAATTTCACGAAGGATACTTTTTGAAATCTGGGTTGAAAATCCGAAAGAGTCAAAGCTGGAAGCTTTGGTTGCATATGTTTTACAAGAACTGGGAAATATAACGAATTCAGAAATTTCAATAAAATGTTTAAAAAGTAAAATGAAAAATTTTTGTCCGAAAGTTAATAACAAATTGCAAAAAATTGGAAGAGACAGAGCATTTTCTTCATTATACTTCATCTTGGCTTAACAAAAACATTATTTTTTCTGAAGATGTATTTAAAGCTGTTCCAAACATAACAGGTACTTCCACGTTTGGATCAGGCCGGTCCAGAAAGCCTTTCAGTGCTTGCGGTCCTAAGGCTAAAAGATTAAAAATACAGCATCTCCTCAATCCACCAGCGAAGTGCTGAGCACAGCCGTAGAAATTCAGTTAAGAAAAAAGATTCTGCAGCAATTGTTAAAGAATTCTCTACTGCATCTCCGAAGAGAGGTACAACTATGCAGAAGGTTCGGAGATCAGTGTTTCAAAAGAAAGCGTCGTCATCATCAGAACAAGCGCTTGCATTAATGGATTGTAATTTGTCTAATCGTTAGTACCAATGAATACGCGAGCAAGCCGAAAACTTGAATTGCAAATGATATCTTCCACATCATAGAGTTAAGAAAGCCAAACAGCTATTATCCACAAGGTATTTAGGTAACAGAAATATCAGTGGAGATTCCATTGCAGTCCCTCAGTGACTACACGATTTCCCGCCTATGTCAAATTGAAGAAGTCAGCGAAAAATTTCGTGAGCTTAAAATGTCTGATTTTAACGAGATCATGAAATGGGGGTGTGATGGATCAGAACAGAATGGTACAGACAGAAGTTTTCCAATGAAAAGTGCAATGATGAAAGCCTATTTAGCATTTCTATGATTCCTTTACAAATTTATTGCGGCACAAACGATTCGAAAACAGTCATTTGGAAAAACCCTGTCCCATCTTCCGCAAAGTAGTGCCGCCCTATCGAATTTCTGTTCGCCAAAGATTCGGCCAATTTAATTAAGACAGAAATTGATAAGATTAAACAGCAAATAAAAATACTTAACCCCACCAAAATCGCACTGGACGATTTAAAAATTACCATAACACAGACTTTGATATTTTGCATGGTAGACGGCAAAGTTTGTAATGCAGTATCATATTCTTCTGCCCAGACATGTTATCTATGCGAAACAAAACCCAGTGAAATTAATAATTTAAATATCTCAAGAAGTGAAAACAGAATTCCTTTTTTTTTTTGTATATCATCCTTTCACTCGTGGATCAAGCTTTTCGAATGTATTCTTCACATTTCGTACCGGCTAGAAATTAAAACATGGCAAAACAAGAGATTCAGAAAATAAAGAAAAGATTTCTCAAAAGAAGAAAGAAGTTCAGAAGAGGTTCAGACGTGAGTTAGGCCTTTTGACATGCCAAAACAAGATGGCAATACAAATGACAGCAATTTTGCCCGCAAGTTTTTTAGAAACCCCGAGAAGGCTGGAAAGATAATTAGAATGGCTATGGACTTAAGCGCTTAATAGTTATCCTCGAATGTATAAAATGTGAACAAAAAATTAATATAGATAAATTTGAAGAATTCACTAGAGAGACTCAGGACCTATACCTTAACCCAGTGTTTTTCAACCGGGGTGTCGCAAAGTTTAGGCATTTTCTTGAAAATTTACTTAAACCCTTTTCAAAGAAAGAACTTTCAAGGCTAAATTCAATGATCGACGAGTCTTTTCAGTTAAGATTAACGATAAGTGATACGATGTAAAA
>WUQG02154553.1:0-23571 GCA_011317285.2 Androctonus mauritanicus | reverse complement strand
GGACCCGAGATTCGGACCCGGGTCCTTCAGAGTGGAAAGCCGAATCGTTTCTACCCGGCCAATCCGGCCAACCATTATGGGCATTTGCGATGCTATATGGTAGTTCAAAATGGCGACGTATTTGGTAATTTCAGTACTTTTAAAGGCTAAAACGTTGTTTATTCAGCGGTATATCTTATTCTTTTAAAATATAAAAGTAAGCAATTTAGATTTAGCTCAATAAAAAGTAATTCCATTTATTTTTCCGCACTTTGAATTTGTACCTTTCCACAATGTTCTCATTGAAATTTGTCATATCAGCCAATTTTCAATCGAGACAATTAAAAAATTAATAACATTTTTACCACAAAATTTCAGGATATTCAAAAATGAGATTTAAATTAAAAAATTTACTTATTCAACTTCTTGTTTGTATAGTACTGTAGATGTCAACTTCTAATTTGTATAGATGTCAGGTGATTTGTTTCAAAATAGTCACCGTGACGTTATTTTAATCGCATATTCTTTATTAAAAATTCTATATACTTTCCTGTATCTGTATAGCTTAAAAATATATTAAATATTGTTCATAGTTGATTAATGAAAGTTTTCCTTTACTGGAATGGTCGTCTAGGATTGGATGATTGTTTGAGTACCAAATATGGCATGCGTAAGTAACAGAATTAATGTTTAATTCGAAAAATTCAGTAAATATAACATTCTAATTTTTTAGTATAAAATGCGAAGAATGATCTCGCTAGTATTAAGAAAATATGCATATTTTATTTTATACTAGCAAAATCACCTTCCGCTGCTAGGCTTTTGCACCTCATAATTATTTCTTACTTAATATTAGGCCTATATATACAGTATATATATATTTTCGAATGTTTAATTGTTGTTTATGTCAGTTAATATTCTAAATGGTAAAAGCTATAACTCCATACTTGGCACAATTTTTTCTGAAGTTTTTACTTTCACACTGTTCCAACCAACGATGTTTATACATCGATATACTCGATGATTAATAAAGATAAGTCGATGGTCCCAACCTAATCGTCAAGAAGAGAAGAGAAAATATTTTAAAGTGGTCCCCTATATTAATTGATTAATTTCTTTTCCTCCATTAGTTGATCCCCTATATTAATGGAGGAAAAGAAAAATTTAGACGTTTTTGTATCGAGCACAGTTCGGCATGTGAAGAAAAGAGAATATAGATGTCAGATGAAGTTCCATCCTAGCGATGAGTGGACTTTTTGCGTCACCTGACACAAAAACGCCCCCAAAAAAACCATCAGTAAGATTCGTCTAACACTGGGGATCCTACTGATAGAAATAGCTCTTCATTGGTGATGGTAAGGGCAGAATATAAGGGGATGGAGAAGCTCGACATCTGAGATATTTCATCTCCAATGAAGTTCCATCGTAACGATGTAGATCTGCACCATGATCTGCATGAAAAAGTAAAGAAAGAAAAAAGAATTTTTTGAGAATTTTTCTGATAAAACTGATGATAATTATTAATTCAAGATATACGTTTTAAATTGATAAAAATTATTTATACTCCATTAAAATTGCAAAAAATCGATAAAGGGAACAATTTCTAGATCCAGGTTTCGGTAGAACCCAATTTCCTTAGTAGAATCGAAAATCTATGGGTAGAAACCATCGATATACATGATAGAACCTCGTAACGTGAGAAGGAATCTCAGTGCCATCGCATTTGCACCATTTCACTTAGAAAGAAATTCACTTAATTAATGGATAAAATTTTAAAATGTCAAATTTGGAATTTTTACTTAAATATTATATAAAATTATAGTTTTTAAAACTTAATTTAGTTCGCGTTTTATTTCTTGCAAATATGGTAATATAATTCCCATTAGATGGAGCCACCAATCTTTATGTAGCGCAAGTTGATATAGCAGTAAGCAGACGAATAAGGAATCCATATATTCGTGAAGGAATTACTATATTTGAAATTTTTCATATCAAACATCGATGATATCAAAAATTAATAAAAGAGAACAAACATGGAAAATATCTTTTAAGGTATTAAATGAATTTAATATTTTACTACTCGTCATATTTTTTAATATAAATTAATTTATATATATATATATATAGTATAATTTACTTTAAAATGAACATTTAAAATAAATTTAAATCATTTCAAAATAAACGTATTAAAAAAAATACAGTACTGTATACGTAAAATATTTTTCGTAATCGCTACTTGATGGCGCCACTTAATAAAAACACGAAACAATCTTTCATTTTGTATTAGACCTATTGCATAACTTTTTTTTTATACAAAAATGGCATCTATAAAAATCAGTTTAAACATTTTTGAAGTTACGTGATACGCAGAAATCAATATTTGATGAAACTGATCATTCTCAAATTCGTTTTCATGGTCAGCGTGACATCATTGTAACTGGTTCGGAAGATATCATTCAATACGAAATTATGATTACGATATTTGGCGAAATAAAATTTATACTAAACTAACGAATAGTAGTATTTTACTGTATTTTGTTAGATAAAATTTTACAATAAATACTACTTATATTTAAAATATATACTATTCTTGAACTAAAAATAGCCTAGTAAAGTCTTCCTTCAATAGATACTTTAACGATAAACACGTATCTTTCTACATTTAAATTAATTTAAATTCACCATTTATCTTTTAACCGAGTTTGAAAGGAAATTCTGATAAATAATACAATATAATAAATTAATTACACAACTTCTGAAATTTCTTATCTGTTAGAGTAATTATATATTTTAATATCGATTTAAAGATTACACGAATAGAATATAAAATAATTTTCAAATTTTATTAAAGTTATCTTTTATTTTCTAAGTGAAAAACTTATTTAATATTGCAGAATAAGATAAGGAAGAGAAAATTAATGAAATGTCATTCCACCAATCTTATAAAATGTTTTAATTTTATTAAAAAAAAGCATTTAAATTGTTTTCACTGCATAACATAAAAATATTTAATTTTGCGCAATTTTTTTTTCTTTTTTCAAATTTTATTTCATACGAAGGAGAAATATTATAACAAAATCTGAATTCGATAAAATAATTATAAAGTTTTAATTTTTGAATCATAAAGTTTCCCGAATAACTTTTAGAATAGTTATAATAAATTTGCAAATTGAGTTATCATTGAATACTTCCTTTGGGACTAGTTATTTAACTTCGTTAAATATCTAATCGATTTTAATGAATTTAATTTTATAGTCAAGTTTTATTTTGTTACTAATATTATTCGAGTGTTATAAATGTGTCGTTAAATATGTTTCGAAAATATTAATTTAAACCTGTTGTAAATGTTTTTATAATTTTTGCGACTGTTTTCAGTTAAATTTTCATACAAGTTTCGCAGTTATATTCTGAAATGATCCTTAATTTTAACATGTTTTTATTATTATTAAACAGAAATCTTTCTTTCTCTCGATAGAATTATGAATAATACATACACTGTATCATTTGTATATATACTGTATATATTCTGCAGCAGCGCCGGATCTAGATATTTTTGTCACGTGAGACAGCATTAGAAAATGGTGCCCTCTCTCTTCACTCATGCGCATTAATACATAAACATACGTAATACTTTTGAACGGGGAATGTAATGATATCAGATACATAGTAGGCTACATAGAAACATACAAAAACACATTATTCGTTTTTTCAAAACAACAGTTAATAAAGTAACATCAAAAAGCATATTTATAACAAGATATAATGAAAATAAACTATAATTTTAATTCTTCTCGCTTTCAACGTTGCAAAATCACTAAATTGTTATTTATCGATTGATCAATTTAATTAGCATTGGTTTCTCTTTCCCTTGATAATGATGTATTTTTCTAACGGATAATACTCATCTTTGTCGAATCTACAGCACAAATATTGTCAAGATAAATATAATTAAGCTTTTGTATGAAATTGCAACTGCATTTTCGCACCTCCCCCTCTTAATTTTCGCCCGTGGCGACTGTCTCACTCGTCTCACCTTAGATCCGGCGCTGTTCTGCATTATACACTTTCTACACTTATTTAATTACGTATAAAAGTGTCGCATTTATTCCACCGTTACGTGACGCCATATTACGTGACTCCGAGTTATAAATGTCGAAAGATTCAACTATATTTGTATGTGCTAAGAACTTTGATAAATTTCATCGGAAGTCAATGAATATTCGAATTCGAATAATCGTTGTGTATGATATTTTGGCAATCAAATATAATAAAACAATTCTAAATTCGAACGATTTCAAAAATTTATTAATAAATAAAAATTAGACTGGCTAAAACTGAATAAAAGTATTATTCAGTTTGTATGCAATTTATTATGCTAATTATGGCAGTCATTATAAAAAAAAAATATTCGTATTTTATTATAAAGCGATAAAAATATCCACAAATAATATCAATAAATTTAATAACAATATTAATTCAGATATACCGTATTTTAAAATTTTATTAAAAGAGTGTCAAGCGGTATTTATGAGTTTACTCATTTATAAGCTTTAGCAATCCTACAAGTGGATGTAATCCATGTAATAGATGACACAATGAAGCACTTTTTGCGATTTAAGACCTTTAGAACATTACATAACTAAACACCGATCCTTTCAATCAAATTCGCTGGATTTTCAATCTATAGGGGTGTGTCTCGAATCAAAATAACAGGACAACGCCCTAATTCGATATCATCCCTGGTAATTTGCATAATTAACCTATATCTTATCTTATTATCAAATCTATATACATTTCAACTCTGATTCCTGTTTCTCTTCCTTAAATGGTAGTATTATTTTCTTGCTTCTCATATACGATTTTCAAGGTTATGCTTTTTTGTAAAAAAAAAGAGGTTTTAATAAGAGGTTTCTACGGGTCGATAGAGTGCCAAGGAACCATGCGAGGAACTTGTAACATTCATGATATAATATTTTAATTCTGGTGAAAATTAAACGTCCAATGATAATTAGTATTTATAACATAAAATGCATTTAGATATGTTGATACAAAGATAATTATATCATGTATTAATACTTGATACAAAAATAAATTCAGTACATTGTAATAATTATAATACGATATATTAATGACCATTAATTAATTTTCAACGTTTTTATTAATGCATTGTGAATATTATTATTTTTTAAATAATAGATATAAATAAAAATATAATATAGTTTTTACTGATGATATTGTAACCTTCTTTACCAAATACTATAAAGAGAAAATCTTTCAAATCAGTATGATAACGTTACTAAGATCAATATTTTCAACATATACAATTTTTTTTATAACATCACTATTTTATAACAAAGCTATGGGTACTTTAAAATTAATAGTTGCTTAGATAAATGGAAAAAACTGATTATACTAAAATTTGAATAGTTTGCAATATTCTTATGATATTTTGTGAATAGTAAGATTGATAAAAATTAATTACACAAGACCAAAAAATATATATATATTGTAAATGTCATAAAATATTTTAAATGCTATTCCTCTCAAATGACTAAATTTATGACAAGATATTTTAAAGATATAACTCTACAATACGTTGGATTTTAATGTGGAGACCATCTTGTAACGAGAAAACGTAGCATCCTCAAAATGAAAAAGCATGTGACTTGGATAATAATTGGATAAAATTTAAATGCCCTGCAATATCGAGATATCTTAATGATATCAAACGAAATGAATATATATAGCCAATTTAATGTAAAATGTAGTTTAAAAACAAGTTTACATAATCCTAATAAATTTTAAAGATCAGAAACTGTTCATAAAATGTTTTAATGAATACTTTATATTAATAGAATCACTGCTGACTTTGAAAATATTTTTATAATTAAAATTTTGTATAATTTAAACTTCTCTTTTGACTAAAGTGAAATATTTAAAATAAAGTGGCATATTCATGGAGTACTTCATATTTCAAACGAAAAATGCATTTATGGTGCAAAAGTACTTCAGATTCTTTCTTTTAATGTTGTAATAATTATTATTAACCAGACAAAAATTAGTTAGGAAATACATTTAATTAATGATAATCCCCTACATGTCATAAAAAAAATATATATGATTTTATATTAAATATTTACAGACAAATACTGAAATGTTTCATTTTTAAACATTTTCTGTTTTTTTTTTTTTTTTACAAATTGAAACTTTAATAGAAAGATACTTATATTTATAACACTACAAAGTAAAAAAAAGAAATTTTTTTTACAAGCGCTATAAATATTTGTACCATTCGATTAAACAATAAAGTATAATATATTTTTTTACTCTTTTTAAACAAAATTCTCTTCAGAAAATTACCTAAATGCATTTCATATACTGTGTTGCATACATTATAAAAATAAACATAAGTGCTAATTCATTGAATACAAATTGTCAATAAAATGTCGTAGCAAAGAGCGTATTAATCTAACTTCTATCTAATCTGACATCTTCGCACGATTAAGTTAACCTGTTCATTTTATCTGACTTTTTTTTTCCTTTCTTAATTTGCAGTTGGTGACATCCTTCGGTACTTAATGATGCAAGAATAATTCTTTCTACATTCACAACACGCTTAACCGATGAACAAATATATGTTTATATTCCGAAAAGTCACACTACAAAAAAACATGATTGGCACAACCGCCTCTACGTTCAGTAAAAGAACTGGTTATTTACAAATTTTTAAAGAAGAAGCATAAGTAATCTTAAAGTTCGATCAGTTATTTCTTCTTTTTGGATGCTTCGTTATCACGAGCCAACTCTACGATTTTTTGTCCTTTGAAAGATCCGTCGTAATTTCCAAGCCAGGGATATTTTAAGGGGCATTCGGTGCAAGTTTCCATGTAACGAATCTCGTTGACGTAACCGGCACTGAATGGCAGGGCACACGTGTTGGGTAAATTGCATGCGGGTTCTCTTGTTTCACACTGCCAAGGAACATAATTGGTCAATTGCGAATTGGGAGTAGGATTTCTCATCCACAGAAGAGCTTGTTGCATGGTAACAAACCAAGCATCTTTGTACTTACTCAATATCGCATCCATGAACTTGTTTAATGCTTTAATCTTTACTCGCTCGTTAAACCAATTGACGTGAAAATATACCAAAAGGTGCCCGATTGGTGGTGTAATGACGCAAGAAATTTTCCATCAAGAAATCATATATAATGTTGTCGTCGTCCGAAAACACGCACTGATCTGCCAAAACGCAAGTACCACCCGTTCCGTCTTCGCTATGTAAAGTGTTTAGAGGCATTTCCCATATGCCCGGAAATGCCTGAGTCGGACAGATTCCGGATAAGCATCTATGAGGGATCTTATAATCAAAGGTGTATGGCCAAATAGGAGTTGAACTCATGGGTGCAGCAAGAGAGCTGTCGTATACGAAACCGTAATCGTAGATCATATTCAACATGACATTACCTCCGGGTTTTAAGTAAGGTGCTCTGACTCCTAAGAGCGAATCACGGGATACGTTACCAAATTTATGAAGAATCTCTCTCATTCCGACCATTTCTTCGGTCCAGTTTTCGAGAGAAGCTTTTGTCCACCAACTTTCTGGACCACGATGGCTAAAATAAATTAAAATATTTAATATATGTATGTTGTGTATAAAATTGCGTTTAGTATAACAGAATACTCACCTAACTGAATGAATTGCAATTTCGTGTCCGAGGGAGTAGAATTTCTGCACGTGAAAATAACTGCTATACTCATGAGAAACGAAAAATGTGGCTCTTATTGGACATCCATTAGGATTCTTTCTAGTTTCGTTCAAAACCGATCGATAGTTATCGTAAGTTAAACCATTGATTGCTCCGTCGAAAGTCATAAAAATCATCTGTGGTGTTTCAGAAGGATCTAGATCACCTGGTATTCTTGTTCCGTCGGAACTGCAGAAACAGTCGGGCAAATTGCATTGAGAAGGATCACACTTTTGGGCTGCTAAGGGATCTGGTGTTGGAGGTTCCGTAGTCGCTAAAAATATTCCACAGTTAAGAAAAATGTAAAATAATTATCACTGGCTGATTTATCAATTATCGATAAGACTAACAGGAAGAAGAGAGAAAGAGAGAGAAGAACTCTATCGTTACGATCGAATCCATATTCCAAATAAAGAATTAATCTCATCTAGAGAAAATTAGGTGAACAGTTGGGAATATTGACAGATCATTTATCAGAAAGCTTAGATCAATCTTGTTTTATTCCAATTAATACTAGTTTAGGAAGTTTTCCTTTCTTGGGATATAAAAAAGTTTTGTATGGACATAATTCTAGACGTGAAGGAACTGTATTTCTGACAATTACATCGGATAATAGACTTACAATCCCGATAAAATGTTTCTATTTTTGTTTACTCTTTCTTATTGTATTTTTGTTCGTTCTTCACGTATTTCGTTATTATATATTATTAAAAATTTTTACTAATTCCGCAAAACAACAAAATGATTGTAACCCAAATGTAAAAGTCGACCATTGTTACGGTTATTGAACTCCGTCCAAGATTCGTTGAACCGAATAAAATTTGGTTGAACGAACAAAGTTGATTAACTTCTAATATTTTGCTTTTGTAAAATAGTAATTTTTTTTTCTAATGTCGCGATAAAATATGGAATTTAATCTTTTTTTTTTTTATCATTTTAATTATAATAAATATAAACTTAATATCACATAGACATGATGCTCTCAATATTATATATGATAATATAAATAGCAAAATTTAATCTTTAATTAATTATAATTTTTTTTTTTTTTTTGTTTCGGTGCTTACATATATTTTATTACTTTTATTTCAGTTTCTACTTCAATAATCGTGACCTTGTCTGAAAGAAATTCGTTCCATTGATCTGCTAAGTAGAATTACGGTAAATTAAGTCTCGCATGTGAAAGGAAATTAAAAAAGTAAAAACAAAAAAAAATTGTTTCGAATTAGCATTTTCTCAAGACTAATGTAATGATCGATAATGCTGTTTTAATGAACGATAATTTCGCAACAATTTTGTTGTTACAACTCAACAGCAACGATTTCATTGCGATGTAACAGCTAAATAATATGACGAACGTCCCAAAATAGAAAAGACTATTGTTGGGTTTAACTATTTTGAAACACCCATTATATTGATTGAGCCAATAATGATTTAATTCTTCTGATTAAGTCGTTATCGACGAACATTTTATTTGTTCGCTTCACGTTTCCACGAAGCGAACAAATAAATTTAGGAAAGGATTAACGACAATAAAATAAATTATCGTTAATCCTTTCCTTCAATATTAGTGTAATTATTTTATGTAAATAAGCGATGTTCATTAAGAGCGATAAGTATAAAGATATGATTTAATTCTTCGCCCGAGCTTTTTCGCATTCTGTACATATATAGCATACGCATAATGGCAAAAATACTGCATACTCACTCTCAGCAATTTTTTGCATCAGTTTATGGATTTCCTGAACGTTTTAATTTTAATATATTTAATTCCGAAATTGTTCTATAAATATTACTGATTACTGTTGACAGTAAGCGTTGTTAAAATATGTTGTGCAATAATATATGTAATGTAGAAAAAATGCCATCACAAGGACATCTGGTATATTATTTTATTGAATAAAAATGTGTGCTTAATTTATCAAGTACTGTATATATTAATAATTAACAAATCTAGCGATATATTTTTACAACAATCTAATAAGTCATCCTAAAAGTAATGTCTTTTTAAGCTGTACTTGTTCAAGCATGTCTCAGCTTGTCTAAATATGAATTTTTACAAATCTCACAACGTTGGAAGAGTATTATTGATTTAAATGGAGAATATATACTTGATAAATTAGCAAGTATTTATCTTGTACGTCCTTTCAAAATTTAATGCTAAAAACCATATTACTTTTGGAATTACCTGATATTTTGATTTTCTATTTTGTCTATTTTGTCGCGTGTGCCTGGTGTATCGTCGCACGCGTCGCGTATAAGCGCGACTATCGTATCAACTTTTTTGTGGATTTTAATTATGTAAATAACATATTGAATAATTGTTTTCTACATAATAATTTTAGAAAATTTTATTTCCGAGCATTAGTTATATAACAATAAACTTCATTTTTTTAAGAATGACATTTTGATTTAGTTAATGTCTGTGGGATGTTTTCCATATCTAGGTTATTCGCATATATCCTTAATATTTAGCATGCGCAAGGATTTTTACGATTAGATCATTAATATAAGATTGATCACGCATCATAAATAATATTGATTTAAACAGGAATGGTTTATCCAATCAAGTTTTCTGAATTTAATTATCCCTATTCTTAATATTTATGATACTAATCTATCCATTAGTCTTATTTTAAAGAATTCCTTATAGATTTCTAGGACAGTATTAATTTTTTAATTATAGCCACTAACTTATTTAGTTCTGATTATAGATAAACTGTATCAGATATTCAAAAGGAAACAAAGAGGACAAGCAATAGAAGAAGCTATCTCTGTTAAAGCATTTACAGGAAGACTAACGAAATTGTTCCTTTTTTTTTTATTTCATAAACTGTCACTATCCACAAACAAGAGATTAAAAAAAAAAAGAAACAAGTATAGAAACGGGTCATTTCCTTATTGAAAATAAACAAAAAGTGGAAAAATCCAATCTAGAATATATGTTTTCGTTACACGAAGTGATGAACTGTATTATAAAGAATGTTTTGAAAAGTTTGATAAAAAAATAATTAAATTTAGATTTTTCAACGATTAGCGTGAGAACTCGAGCACTTGAGAACGATTCATCCTTGAAATTGTACAAAACTTTTACAAAAAATAAAATAAAATAAAATAAACTGATAGTTTAAAAATAAACAACAAATTCTCATTCTTTAAGAAATTAAATTCTGATATCGGCAAAATGGTAGATTGCCTGCTAGTGAAAGGCGTGTCGCATCGCATCCGGCAGCGCGGCGTCGCTTATATAGCAGACTTTTTTAATGAATATATTACATACGTCCCCGGACCACAATGTAGAGATCGACTAACACGAATCTTTAAACCAACGATACGTGTTAATCGATTTCTATATAGGTCTGGGGATGTATATATATATTCATTAAAAAAGCCTGCTATATAGGCGATACCGCTGCCGGATGCGACATGACACGCATTCCACCAGCAGGTAATTTGCCATTTTGCCTAACTGTAAGTCTAAGTTATAAAGTAATTTTTTGGTTTTTTTACTTATAGAAAAACAAAAATATAAAGTAATATGGAAATAAGTGATGTAATGTATGCAATAAAGAAATCTGTTAGTAGTGAGCACTTTTAAAACGAAGCGAAATGCAAATTAAAAAATCGTTTCGTGAAATTTCACCTTTAATCAGATGAAAGGAGTCAAACTGTTGGCCTGGTTGGCCGTTTAAACGTAATTCCGACATTATTTTAAATTATCGCTAGAAATAATTTAAAGGTTTCGTAACACTTCATTACTTTTCTAACATCGATTTTCCTTATTTAGTTTCCAAGCTTTTATTATTAATATAAATTTCGGTAAACCTCTAGACTATCACACACAGTCTGAAATGTGTACGCGTAAAATTTCCTGATCACGTAAAAAATTCTGTTTACTTGTAACCGACAAAATAACATAATTTATTAGAATGAAAAATTATAAATATTTTGCAAAAGAGAACTCGTTATAAACAAACCAATTTTAAAAGTTTATTTTCTTACACTTTGATGTGTATAGTAAATATATAAAAATATTGTTGTTTATTTTAATCAAAAATAAAAAAATAATATTAATAAGTTAAAATTATTGTGTTCGGATTTTGATTATTCTACTCTTATTTAAAATATAGGATTTTTTTTTTTTTGTTTGTTTTAATTCCAAAGAATTCTTTAACATGAAGTCGACTTCCTTGACATTATAATAATCATCTAAGACCCTGAACTTTGTTTAACGATTCTTAAGAAACGACAACAGACTCATAAAAATTTTACATGGAAAATTTTAAAATTGTAAGTTTAAATAACTCGAATTTTCCTCGTAGAAAACAAACAAAAAAAAAAAAAAAAAAAAAAAAAGCGGATTTAAATGAGCAAACATTTGTTTAAATTCGATTTAAATTTTTGGCAAAAATCTAAAAGTAAACATTATCATTAAAGTAATGACTTGGAATTTTCTAAATTTTAACTTATAATGCATTCTGAACAGAAAAAAAAAGAATAAAAAAATACCATTTTAGTGACACGAATCATTTATTTTTATGTATTTTCTCTACGCTTATTGAATATTTCATTCGTGGTTGATTTTTGACCTCGACAGTAAAATATATTTACGTAAAATAATAATATTATATATTATATTATAGGAATCGATACATCAGAATGGAAAAAAGAAAAGAAAAAATCGATACATATTCGAATGATAAAAAAAAAAATAATTTAAATAGGCTATACAGTATAAAAAGTGCGAGGCGAAATGATAAATTACCATAAATCGTTAATGTTTCCGATTTACTTACTTATAGTAACTGGCCCGCAAGCCAGTTCTTTGGTTTTTCTGGTGCAGAACTTTTTTATATCATCGAAATAAAGAGAAGGAGGACAGTTCTGAGTAAAAGGATGTCCACCCGCACAGATGATAAATTTTCTGCAAGATTCGGGATCTGCAAATAAACCGTCTGGTAGCGGGCACTCGAAATCTTCATCATCTCTTTTATGTCTTCTCGATGGAGTATTTATTACTAGAAAATAAGATAAAAATAATTATGTAAAATATAATAATGTCATCGTAAATTTAAAATACGTGCCACATTAATGCATTACTTAGCTTATCTTGGTATAGTAAACAACAGGTTAAAAACCTAATATGTAATTAATTATAATAATTATTCAATTTAAGATTATTTATTAATTAGATAACATAATTTAATACTTGAAAAATTTTAAATTATAAACAGATTTCGTTCTTTTCTTTTTTTTTTTATCTCAAAATCATGAACGGAATATTTTAATAAATCACCATAAATTTTTCTGCCACTAGATGGCGATAATCTAAATTTCGTTTAAACTATGTATAAAAAATGCGTAAATATGTCTAATTTAAAAATGATCTGTAATAAGTGCTTTTAAGAGTCCTATAATTATAAAAAATAAATTATACTGTATTTATTATCAAATCGATAATTTCTAATGTTGCTCAGTTCGAAGTCTCATTAGATATTAAAACTCTCCATGAAACAAATAAAGATGGTTCCCAGTTTGTGGGGATTCATGTTCGATATTTGAATCTTAATAGATTTAAATTATAAGATCATAATAGAAGCCAAAATTAAAACAAAAAAAAAACTAGTTTAGATCTATAAAGTATCTAAGATTTTGGAGCTAGAAAACAGTAACGTCGGTAATATAACTCGGGACATCATAAAAATCCTTTCAATAACAATAAAATAGCTCCCCCTATTGTTCAGTAATAGCTATATGTCCTCGTTAAATGTTTTTTTTTTTTATTTATCATCAAGATATTGCATAAAATTTTTTAATTTTAATTTTTAAATACTAAAATATATAAATTATTTTATAAACATTTTAACGAAATTTAATTAATAAATTGTTAAATTAAATATTTTTACATATCTTTTAAACCAATAGAAACTCGTCGATCGATTCGTACACGTATTCGAAAAAAAATCTTAAATATCGCCCATTTATAATTTTCAAAAAATTCTTAAAAATTCCTAAATACGTTAGATATGTACTAAGGAAGACGAATCGACGAAAATATAAGAAAAAAAATTATTGAAAGGCCCAGCAGGGATTCGAACCCTGGACCTTTGGTTTACGAGACCAACGCCGTACCACTTGGCCACTGGGCCTCCGACCAAGATGGCTTGAACAAACACCTTTTATTTCCATTCAATGGCTATCTCCTTTAAAGATTTGTGGATATTTTGCTTATTTTTAACAATTTAACACACAAAAAAATTACTTAAAAACATTTATTATTAATAAAATATATCAAACGCTCCGGTAATTTTAACCTTCAAATAATATTTAATATTAATTTACTGGTTTCGAATATCAGAACGAAAATGTATTTTTTAATACACAGTTTATTTATTTCGTGCGTTATCAAAATAATAAGCGGTACATATTTATCACACGGAACTATATTAGTCGTATAGCAGTCACATGTAAAGCCATACGAATGGATGTAACCAGTTGCTTCGCTAGCGATTTTAGGATCGAGTTCTCGCCTATATCCTGTACAGTGTTATCAGGAAAAGACTGCATTTTTAAACATAGCGCATACAGTATCTAGGATTTACGAAAAAATACTCGAATTAATATATCGGTAAGTAATAATTTTCACACATATATATTTTTTTTTCCTTTACATTATTTTCCGGTTTACATTATCTATAGCGTATACCGTGCTATCGGTCAAAGGTAACAAGGCGAGAAAGTTATAAAAAATATATATGTATATATAAAATAAAATAATAACCTTCGGCTATAAAACAAATAATTACTTCCTTTTGAGATTATAAAAGAAATTCGAGCTAGCTTGAAATGTTCTCGAATTTCCAAAAAAAAAAGTAGGCCATGGTTGCTACAATTATCAAAATTTGTGCATCTTCCCGGAAATAATCTACATTACGGTACAAAGGGAAAATCATTTACGGAGAATTATTTATATAATTAGAGAGATATATGTGAGAATATTTCATGGGAATATCTCTTGTTTAACATCAGATATAAACTTTTATAAATGTTGGACTTTCATATTAATTTTTAGATAAAGAAATATCATAAAATAATTATGCCGTAAACTCTTAAATAGATTAAAAATAAATCGATCCTTGCATAACGACACTTGGTAAATGACTACTAGTACTTTCGAATTAATCTCGGTTAAGTCGAAAGTACTCGCGTATAATTTGTTTATTATTATTATTATTATTATTATTATTTTGCAAGTAATTATTAAATATTTCACTTTTTATATTTACTATACAGTACTATATAATAGTAATTTTCCATGTATAGTAGTAACTACATAGCACTTTTTTCATTTTTGTTAATAACATCATACTTTTTTATGTATAATAGTAACTATATCGCACTTTTTTATCTATAATAGTAACTATATAGCGCTTTTTGCACCCGTAGTGATAATATCACACTTTTATCATGTTTTTCATGTATGTATGTATAGTACTACATCGTATTTTTTCATATATAATAGTAGCAACATTACATTTTTTCATGTCTAATAGTAGCAACATCACATTTTTTCATGTATAATAGTTATTACATCGCACTTTTTCGTGTATAGTAGTAACTACATCGCACTTTTTTTGTACACAGTAGCAACGGCATCGTACTTTTTATGTGCATAATAGTAAGTAATCATATATTTTTATATAGTAACTATATCACATTTTTCTATATATAGCAAATTGTATCGCACTTTTCGTATACCGTATATATAGACTATATTTGTGATTTTTCTGCATTTTTTTTTCTATGTAAATATAATATTTAACTACGTCTTTTTCGTATTAAGTTACTTTAAGATATAATATTATATGCGTTCATATACTGTATATACATAACATAAAATATTTTAACATACAAAGATTAATTTTTTTAAAAAAAGGAACAGAATAATCATAAATAATTTTCTTTAATTTACTACAATTATTGCGCTAACAATCTTTGACCCCGTAAACAGTTCATTTGGGAAAAATATTTTTGCCATTTTAGGCCACGCGAGTTCATCAAAGATCACGAAAAAGTCGTGATGCTTAACCCATTATACATTTCAAAGTCCTAATAGCTTGTGAAACCCCATTCGTGATTCCTCCTACACTTATATGGATCTGCAAATTTCTATTTACGCTTTTCTCTAATTATTATTATTTTTCTCTCGTTTAGGGTGTTTCTCGTATATTCCCTTGTATGAGTTCAAAGCGTTGACATCTATTTTTTTTTTTATTTTTTATTTTACTTTTGCCTTTTTTGTCAACCATGAAGTAAGACACAAACAAGTTATGATTAAGTCTGCGACGATAAGTGTTGTTCGAGAGAGATGTCGAATAAATCGATTAGTTCTGTCTTGTGCCAAAGAAAAATTATATTCGATTAAAAAATAAAATAATAATAACGACAAAAAAAAAAAAAATCGCGAGTTGACGAAATTGCGTGTTAGTTTATCAACAAAAATATTTATTGTATTCTATGTTAATTGACCGATGACGTGACTATTTAGTTATTCCATTTATGTCTCATAATAACTGTAATAATTTCAACATCGCTAACCTTGAAACTGTTATCGTAACAGAAAAAAAAAATTATATATTTACGGATTTTTATTGATTAAAATGCATGATTGTCGATTATTATGCTATATTGAAAACATGGAATGTGTTTAGAATCTAATATTTATTTTTAATTCGTTGATAAAGTTTTTAATGTGCGAGATAACACAAAATCGCAAAGCGTCGTTATGCTCTCTCGCGACAAAAATAAAAAAAAAAAGTTAGCATGTATTTAATACGCAGTAGGCGACAAAAAACTCGTAAAGATTTCGAGATGTCGCTATTCACGCCGTAGTAGATTTTTTTATTATTATATATGCATTTTTGTAAATTTTAAAACTTTAATGCCTTTCGGTTAATTTTACAATGTATAACATTTATAATTATAAGAAAAAAAAACAACTTTCTAGAACGATTTGCCTTACACTCGCGACATTTCTAAACAATCGATATTGGAAATACTGTACTAGCTTATATAGAATTTATTCGCTATCATCAACGAGCCCGAGAAATGGAAAAGAAATTAAAGGTTTTTGAACTTAGATCAAAATGCTATTTGGATATTTTTTTCTATTTATAAAAGAAAAAAAAAAATCAAAATCCTTCGTCTAAGAAAAAAGCCGGAGGCTTACTTCTACAGATCCATAATTATATTAGTTAAATATAGTTCGTCTATTTGTCTACAGAAGAAAATTATATTTGTCTAAGGTCTGTTATAATTATAGAACAATGAATCCCTACAGAAAATAACTACTGCATTTTAAGATGATAAAAATTGTTAACCTTATTCACTTTAATGGCGATCTATCGCTCCATAATCTTTCATGTTCGTGTGATGAACTGATATACACCGATAATTCCTTCGTATTAAATTATTTATCATGTATATGGTCTGTTAATAATTAAAAGTAGATCGTACTTTGAGCAGTTGATGTGTACAAAGATGTTTTTATATATAAAAAAAAAAAAGTAGGTTTGTTCCTATATAGATATAGTACATATAAAGCAAAATATAGCACATCACGTTTGTTTAATGCGTAATAATAGTTTCTGTTAGTTGTAGCCGTACAAATATTGATTCACTTACGACTTTTCTCACTAAATTAACTTTCCGTTTGCTTTTTGGCGTCGTAAAAATGTCTTACTCGCTGTCGATAACAGAAAAAGAAAAAAAAAAAGCTCTCGTGTCACCGAAATTTAATTATCTGGTTTCCAACTAAATTAAACTAGTTTATGAGTAATTTTCTCCTGTTTGCCTAAGGCTTGTAATTTTATGCGATTTATAAGAACAAATACGAATATAAATCGCGGGCGATTCCGTTCGCATCGCTCCTGTCTCTACGACGACGTGATTTATAGCGTCACAAAAAAAATCGGTTCGTGTTATTTTCTGTTCTGAATATTATATAAGCATTAATATTTAATCGTCCGTGTTTAAGGACATTTAACAGAGATTTTGTTTTTAAATAGTAAAAAGAAAAAACTAAAAATACTATAAATTTAATTAATCGCTTCGCTGTGAAGAGTGTTGTCAAGATGCCTTCTTGCTGCTACCGACTTGTGAAAATTTCTAGTTTGAATAGTTTAAGCACTTAGGCAACTTAAGCTATATAAATTAATGGGCTTTGCGTGATTTGAGAAAGGATTACGAATGGACTCTCCTCCTACATGAGACGTAGCGAGCGATATAATTAAACGCGATTATACTTTGGTCAAATACGCTTCATTCATACTCTGCTTCGCTCGTTTTAAATGGAAAAACAACGAAACTACTGAAATAATCAATAAAAATATCGAGTTTTTTATTTTATTATTTTAATTATTGCTGTACCATTATCACTTCTATCTAGGTCAGTAATTTCAAAACTGTTTTGTGGGCCATCGGCGGTCCGAGAAACTGCCATTCTTGAACAAGCAGCGGTTTCGTTTTAATTAAATTTTTATTTTTTCTCCGATGCGAAAAGTCTTGTTAAAACGAAGAAAACTCACAAACGTAACCTTTACGTAACAGAAAAAAGGTAAAAAAATAAAAATAAAAATAAAAAAAAAGGATAGTTTGTGACGTCTAAACTCATCGGACTGTAGAGATCGCATTAGCCTAAATCGGCTTTTGTACAGTTATAGGAAGTTACCGGTTTGAAGGTCAGGAAAGGGCTCAGGAAAATATCAGGAAAATTTTAAGCATACGAGAAATATTATTATGAACAGCTAAGGTCACGGTCGGATCTAAAACGTTCAAGAATAGTAATTTTAAAAAAAGTCAGATCATCAATCACGCTCCACAAGATTATAATGTGCGAGGAAAACTAAGTTCCAGACAAAAATTCCGTTTAATGCCCGTTTATTTAACGACGAATCCGAATTATATACAATATCTTATTAACAAAATATCATCAGATAATCTACAAAAGAGAATTTAAAGTTCGGAATTGGCGTGTGAGAATCAGAAAACTCTCTCTTAATGTCTGTAATTACCACTATGCCGAAGTTATATACCATATAACGGAATAATAAGTTACGGAATAATTTTCTAGAGTTAAAATGCTACGAACATCACGAATGTTTGAATAAATATCGAACATATTCTGATGATAAACATTAGTTACACTTCATGAATAAATATTAGTCGATCAGTCTGAAAATGCGTACTTTCGGTCGTCATTTCTATTAAGGAATATGTGTATATACAGTATATATCTTCTAAAGCTGTACGAATGCTGTTAAGTTATATTTTTGCAAAAATAATCTAATAAACGTAGCAGCTGTTCGAAAATAACTTGCGTAATGTAAAAACCAATAAAAACTATTCATCTTTATATAAACATTTCAAAAATTTTTGTCGTGGAAATAATACAAACAATTTTTATGTTTATTTTTTTAATTTATGGAGAATATTTTTAGTGCGAATGCAAATTTTTTTTTTTATTTAATTTATTGCACCGAAAATTTTACTTTAAAAAACTGTATTTAATAATATAGAGTCGCACAGAATTCGCATTAAATTTTTTAACCGTATTTATTGATAATTTAGGAACTTAAATCAGTTTTTTGGGTTTATTATACGAAAATTAAAAAAAAAAACATGTTCAAATCCGGAATTATATTAAGAAAACTCGATAAAAATGGTAAAAAAAAAGAAATCAATTACGAATTTTTTGAAAAATTTAACCGTCTGTAAATTAGATTTTTATACAGTAATACCCCGACTTACATAAACTCGACTTACGTAAATTCGGAGATATGTAACTTCTCATCCTGCCTCTTCATCCACTTGCTTGTTTCGCAATTACATAGTGCATTTACTATATGTATGTACATATTTCGCTCCCTGATGAGTTAATTAAGAGTCTTTAATTACAATTACACATTATAAACTTTTATAATTTGTTGTTTTCTTGGTAATAAAGAGTCATTTAAGAACCTAAGGCATAAGTGTACCTGAAATTAGATTTGGGAATCTGTAGATACCCCGACTTACGTTATGCTTACCGGTTCCACCTATTACGTAACTCCGGGATATTACTGTATATCAGGTGATGTTAAGTAATACATAAAGACATTCTCCGGATACGCTTTTAATTTTTTTTTAAAGAAAATTAAAAGTATATCCGGAGAATTTTTTTTCTTAAAAGAAACAGTTCATAGAAATAATAATAATAATAACAGCAATAAAAAAAAGATTAGAAAGAAAAATTATTTATTATTCTAGAACAAAGAACGAACTAAACTAACAATAATGAAAACATTGATAAGATAATATTTTATGTGACTATCTAGATATTGCGCTATTGTTTCAAGAAGATCGCACTTCAGATAAATTAATTACAGTTTTTTTTTATTTTTTTAAATGCATTAGTAAAAATGAAAAATAGTTCTTGTCTTTTTTTGAGAGGGAAAGAAATTTAATGGAATGCTTTGTACGTTTTTAAATTAGTTAGATGAATAAATAACCTTTCCTAACTTTTCCAGGAAATTAAACATGTTTACATAACATAAATATATTTTCGGTGGTGCACAGTAGGTGTTGATTTTTTTTTTTTTTTTAAATTTGTTTTCTGTATGTAACTATTGATTAAGTCTTCTGTACCGATTTTTATTAATCCTGACAATTTAATGGAAAAATATAATTTTGAATAATGTTAAACATAACCAGATTAAATATAAAATATCGATTCAGTTTAAGTGTTCTTTCTGCACAACATCGTACGTCATGTTGCTCCATCAGGTTTGTTGTATTCGTACTCGGTTGGCATATAAAGTAAGATTGTTACTACTATATTATTATTATTTTTTTAATTAGTGCACATTTTCAAATTAAAAATGTTTATTAAAGTTTGCAAAGTTTCGATAATCGCTCAGTTCGTTCAAAATTTTTCGTACTTTACTGCAGTGATTAACTTTTGCTAGCGGAATGAATTTTTCTCCTTCAATATTCGCTTAATCCTCGAAGATTATATTGGATTATTTTCAGGGGAATAAAATTCTAGAAATTCTATATATACGGCATCTATATATATAAATTTATAGAATTGTAGAGACAGAATATTATTCTTTCATATCCATCCTTGTCCCATTTTATTCACCGCTCGTCCTCGACATGTACCTTGAGATTCCTTCAAAATATCTTTTTTTTTTTAAAAAAAAGTACAATTTTAGGAGATAATCTTTTTACAAAAGAACGGCATGACTTAACGGAATATCTAGTAATTTACTTTTTACTTTTTAACTCTTTCTAGCTCGAAATTGTCCTAAATTTCGATTATTTTCGAAGAAAAAAAAAAGAAAGTTATACGGAAATTAAATTTTTCTATAAAAATAATTGGACCTAGAAATATATTTTAAAGGAGAATTTATAAATGTTTATATCGGCATCTTTATGTACGTACTCGACCTAGGCCTACTTATGAGAGAAACGTGGCTTGGGGCAAAAAAAAAAATAATGGAAGAGACTATGCTCCATAAACTTGTACCTCAAAATTCAACTTTATCAAGTTCCTTTTTAAGGACACCGACTTTTAACTGTATGTCATTAATCGCGTTCTGATATTTAAAAATACGTTCTTAATTTTCGCGATTTTTCTGCTTATGTTAGCATTCATTACGCGAGTAGAATTCAGTTTCTAGAAGAAAGTTAGGAATTTTTCGGATTCCCGTAGCGTTAACCAGTTTGAATACGTGATTATGCATTTTACCAGTTAAATGAGAAAAATCAAAAACAGTCCCATTTTCTTTTATTCTCACGATTACCGCGCAAACAGAAAACTACTTTTCAACATTCCAAACAGGTGGCTTCCGACCTCAACCCGTGACCTAGTTAAAAAAAACATTCCTATGTCACGTTAAAAATATAGTAAGCGTTTTACACGATAATTCTGATGAACTTTGCATCGATAAAATTGTTAAAAACTAATTTTTATTTTTTGGTTACAGTTTTAACGGCATTAAAAACAAAAAAAAAAAAACAACGTATTTCGTTATGTAGACTACTAGTGAGAAGCTAAAAATATATTTTTATATAAATAGAAGAACCGTAACATCCTTTAGAAACGTATCAAACCATTGAAAAATCAAGGTCTATGAACTTGAACATATTTTCGGAATTAAAAATATCGACCACCTAAGGTTGACCTCAATGTAGGTAAATCCAGTTAAACATTTTTAAACATTTAAACTTGATAATGAGGTTGAGTCTTTTAATTTTGTTATAATTATGTTTGTAAAATACCCGTGATTAAATAAAAATGCCATGGTGCATAACTGCAAAAATCGATTCGCAACTTTTCTTAACAGTTCATCTATGAAGTTATTATAGCAACGTCTTCCATGCTTGATAGTGAGTCAAAAAACAAGAATAGAGAAAGTATAGAAATGGGATCCATCCCTCACAAACTAGGACAAATATCTCTCTGATAGTTTTTCTTTTTTTTTTAATTAGTTTTAAACTTCGATCAAACGGCAGAATTGAGAAGTGAAACAAATTTTACTTCGTTCTGCTAACTCGTGTTTACCGATCCGTGATCGCTTCTATCATTCTTGACTTACGTTTTCTTTAGTTTTAAAATCGATTATTTGGATATTTAATCTGGTAAAAATACAAATGAAGGATGAAATCGAATGTCGGTCATCCAGTAACATTTCCAGGTAGATTGATACTGTGCAAGATATATATATATATATATTTTTTTTATTGTTCAGGAAGTGAAATGATGCATGATATAAGCCATCTTTTTCCGGTAGGTAACGTCTTCGCTATTGTCTTATTATTAACAAGATCTTACATATTAGTAGTTGAGGGAAGTGATAGAAAGGTGATGATCACTTTATTACTACTTATTAATAGTTTGTTAAATACTCTGCGACTGGTAACTTTTCTAAATGCGAGTTTTATAAAGTGTGCGACAGCTTATTGTTGCTAGGAGTTAAATTTCCAGTTCGCAATCGCACAGAATGTTTAAGAGACGACATGTTGTTGTGGAAGAATCTAGATACGATAAACAATTTTTTTTCGTTATTTGTTGATGTACGAGTACAGAACGGTTTAGAATTTAAAATCGCATGCCGCGAACGGAAAGGATGTGTTTTTTTTCCTTACTTGATATGCTTAGAATTAAACGATCGAGTCAGGACCTAATTATAAACTCTAGACACGCACCGGGCTAGAAAAAATAAAATAAAATAACTAGGAATAGAACAACGTACTTACCTAGGTGAAAAAGGCCAAGTAGCAAAAAGGCATTAAAACTCAACCGACACCAATCCACAAAGTATATCCACATTGTTTAAATTATCCTAGCAGCACAATAAAACTCTTCTCGTTATATTGTTCGGCTACGTACGTCTAGTGAGCAATACTCGTTACGACAAGTTAGACAAGCTACTTTATGCCGACCCGTGAAAAACCGGGTCTCTTTTATAGGACGTCTCCTGCGGCGTCATTCGCCTGGACCTTTATCCACCCCTGCCCCCATATTTCCTATTGCTTCCAGCCTTATAAAAATCCACCCTCCGATGCCATTATTATTATTATTACTTTTATAGAAAGTCTGTGTTTTTCGTCTTTAAAAATAATGCCGAGACTATTTTTTTTATGCACGGTTACGAGTTACGAGCAAAGAATTCTGTGCATGTTTATTGCAGGGTAATATTGTTATTTCTTTAACTGTTGTGACGATTAAGGAGCCGTTCGTGTTCTGGATTATCTTATTGATGAATGGCTCCTGTAATAACAAGAATAAACTGAAGTTTACA
>WUQG02154442.1:0-23573 GCA_011317285.2 Androctonus mauritanicus | reverse complement strand
AAGGAAAAAATTCGTCAAATAAGAAATCTAAGGGTCCAAAACGACAGTCTCAACAGAACGACGACTCGTCAAACGATCAAGGTGATAATTATTTCAAATATTCGAACAAATTTAATTGCAAATAAAAATTTGAACGAACGAGATAACATTGATTTCAGCTCTAAGAAAACTACGTTAGTAAAATTTTTAGCTGATTCAGGAGCAACAGAACATTTGACCAACTCCAAACTGATTTTCAAGTCTTTGAATGAAAAATAGTGTGGTTTTATTAAGTGTGCAAATAAAAATGCAACAGCAGACTTGAAAACGGAGGGAGAAGGTCTTGTAGAAAGTCTGTTAGCTGATAATACTGTCATTACATTAGATAACGTTATTTTTGCAAAGTCCTTTTACGAAAATCTATTATCTTTGAGAAAATTTGTTGATCTAGGGTTATGTGTTTATCTTGATAATACAAAAATTGATATATTTGATCCAGTATCAGATGAAATATTATTATCAGGTATCCATAAGAGACCTTATTGAATTGTTGAGTTTAAGTTGAATAATGATGTGAAAAAATTTCAAAACATATCATAAGAAAAATAAGAGGATTTTTGTAAATCTAGCAACGAATTCTGATGAAACAAAAGAAATTACGCGTTACTTAACGAGGAGGAGTGTAACATCTAAACAAAACACAGAACTTAATGACAATAAAGAAGAAAAAATACAAGATAACGAGGCATCCCTCAAGTCTCTTGAACCTAGAAGTTTAGATAAATCTAAAGATGTGATGTTAGATAACGAATTGAAACTTCTCAAAATTGTCTCAGAAGTTGAAACGACAAACGCTAAAAATGTTTATGAATTTTCCCTTGCTTTTGGAGCATAAACAAAGGATTTAAGTTTAAAAAAAGAATGTAGATTTGCTACTGATAAATGCAGCAGGAACTTTTTTACATATGCTCAGAATATTGAACATGCCATATAAGAGTTTCGTTTTTTAAGTTTCACTTCTAATTGTTGATAGGTTTTGGTCAGTATGATTGTGTTTATTCAATGATATTTCCAACCTATGGTTTATAAAATACAGGTATATTTAGATGCTAATTTTCATGGAAAGAAGAGTGTTTTATATAATATTAAAAACTATAGTGTGTATTATTGACATAAAATGCTTTATCTAAAATTGAATCTTGATATCTCAAAAACTGTTTATATCGAATTATTGTTGTTCCTGGGAGATTCGAGATATCGAGACTCTGCTGTATAATGTAATAGAATTGATTTTTAATATTTTATTTATATTTTAATATAAAGAACATTTTAATGCATTTAGCTTTTATTTTTTATTAAATTATAAAAACAGTAGTAATAAAGATTATAATAAAATTATACATAAGCTTCATAGATAAAATAGCACTGCACAGTAATATATTTCTTGCAGAGAGAATTTTTCTATGTTAATTATTATGTCAGGAAGAATGATAATGAATTATTAAGAGAGTTATTTAGCATAGTAGTTAAAGTTACTAATAATCATTTATAGCACTGAAAAACTTTCATAATAAGCACCTATGTTTCACTTAAAATTATTATTAAACATAATCCTAGAAATAGTATAATTAATATATTAAAGTTTAGAAATAAAACAATTTTTAAAAATTTTACATCTCAGTAATTTTTCTTTTTCCATATATATATATATATGGAAAAAGAAAAATAATTGAAAACTAAATCTGCTCAAAGAATGAAGCAATAATATATTTACCTACATAAAGACAGTAGATTCATAAACATTGAATTAATAAATGGGAAAGAATCAATTTTGGCTTACACTTACTAAAACTTTTTTAGTAGTCTTTTGAAGATTCAATGAATTATTTTGTCTAAATTTTATTTTTATACAATTTGATGAAATGTATTATATAATCTGTTTTCTTGTTTTTTTTTCAACATAATGAATTACTTTATCTTATATCAGTTAAGACATTAATATTGAGAATAGCAACATAAAAAATTTTATTTTCATAAAAAAAATAAAAATTTCTTTTTAGTAAGTCATATAATTTAAAAATTTTGCTTAGTTATAAAAATCAGAATAAATTAGTTAATAGTAATTAGTTTGCTAATAAGTTTGAACTGGAAGCATTTGATATGCAGTTCATAATTTAAAGTTAACATTTGTTCAATTAAATTTTTTATAGTCATCACAGCCAACAAAAATTATACCAGAAAGCGAAGCAAAAACACAAGAAGAATTACAGGAAGAAGTAAGAAAACAGCTTTGGGCAAAACAGCAAGAATTGTTAAAGTTGCAGCAACAGAAATTGGAATTGGAATTGATGCAAACAAAGGCTAAGTTAGAAGAGCAAACACGTTTACTAAACATGCATGATAAGGAGGTTGGTTGTAAATACAAATATCACTCATCATACACCAGAGAAGAATTTGTAGATAGGTAACACATCTATAAATGAAAATAAATAATCACTTTTAAAGTAAAGCATTTCTGTAGTTATTTCTCTGACTTCACTTTGTCTGGGAATAACTTCATGATTACAAGTTCACGATATTCAAAAATTTTCCAGTTTCTGGATCGGTATTATTTTAATTACAAATTATGAAATTTTTATATAATTAATACAGAAAATTCATTGTAATTACATTAAAATCATTTGAAGATGGGTTGCCTCATCTATAACCCTCTTCCCAAGCAGAGTTATAAAAAATATATTTTTTTTTAAATAAGGAATTATTATAACACTTTGATAAATTTTTACATGTTGTTTTATAATGAAGAAAAAGTAGCTTTCATGTTATAATTTATTAAGAATTTTCTTAAAATTACTCATAGGTTGAACAATGTTTTATTTAAACTTGTAATTTCATTATGTTCATAAATTTAAAATATATAAATAAAGAAAATATTATTAATTATAAAATATATTTACAATCTGAACTTCTTAAGTAAAATTTAAAATATTTCCGAAATTTATAAATGAATTAAATAGATTTTAATTTGCAAAATTTTTTGTTAAATTGAATATTCGAAAAATAAATAGATAATCCAAGTAAAATTTTCTGTTTTTAAATTATAATTACAGTTAACACTATTTTGATCTTAAATTACAGAGTATAACTGCACAATGGTGTAACAGCTAAAGAGACTAAAAATAATATACCTATGTAACACATATATAATTTTTTAAATCTGAATTTTGTATAAAAAATAGTAGAGCAAAGATATATATTAATTTTTTTTTAATAAGTTCATCTTAAAGCTTATTTATATTCTCTAAAAGTTCAATTTTATAAAATTTTAATCTTTTATGTTTTTCACTTAAATTGAAATGTATCATTTTAAACTTAAATTAATTTTTACTTTAAAAAAACTTTCAGTTTTTCATTATAACTTTTCTTTTTAATTTATCGAGAAGAAGAAAACGAGATTTTTCAGGGTAGTATAATTACTTATTGTGTTGTTTTATATTTTTGAATTAATTCTAAAGATAAAAAAAGAAAAAAATTTGAAATGTCATTAGGTCTAATTTGAATATATTAGTTTTTGTATTTTTTCAAATTATTTTTTCCACATCCAATAAAGAATAATTTTGTGTATTTGAATTCTCTATCATATTTTCTTTCAAATAGTAAATAATAACTTGATAGCTGTGAAGAAATTTTATCAATTAACAAATATTTTTTATTTTTGTATTTCGATACTTTTGATAGCATGCTATATAAACAATATATTTCTGCTTTCTGATGATTGAACTACAATATCTTAATACACAGATAAATGGATTATTATTTTTTAATAATTTTTCTTAAAATGATGCACGGAAAATACTTTTTTCTTCATAACAAGGATTAGTTTTTAATCAAAGGATATTCATTTTAATTACTTTTTAAAATAATAATTCTGTAATTTATACATGTATGAATGATTGTGACACATATCTGCTAGATTTAGTACTAACTATTGTTAAGCCATCACATTTTATTGTTTTGGTTAATATTCCACACCAAATGTTTTTTAAAAAAACTTAGATAAATGAGATATTTTGCTTTATTTATTCATTCTGAATCAATGATTTCTTCAAAATTAAATTTCTATTAGTATTTTAAAATAAAGATGATAGTTTTTGAAGCCTCCCAAATTTACAAAACGAATCAACTTGCTTACTTGAGGTCAAGTTGCTGACCTTGGAAGAATGCCTATAATCACTAATTTATATCCCTAGTCTACAAATTAGTTGTCTACATTAAAAAAAATTCTAAAATTACAGATATTTTAAATAAAACAAAAAAAATTAAACAATAAATTTATGTAAACAACTGCCAACATAAGTATAATAATTAACTGATTATTTTTCACCAATATTGTAAGATGTCAACTTTAGTGTCAGTTATCAAGTATGATATTTATTTATTTTTTTTTTTTTCTCAGATTAATATAATTATCAAAAATTAAATTTTGAAATAAAACTAACTTAGCAAATGATAAATATGAAAAAACAACAAAGCCATATTATTCTATAAGGACCAAACCTTTCCATATTAAAAATTAGCTGTTCAAGATAACCGGCATACAAAACTATATAAATTAGGAAGTGATCATAAAATGCTATATAACAAATTGTATTGATTAGGAAGCTAAAATCATAAAATTTAAGCTGTTTAAACTTGACAATTGGATAGGATAACTCAGGAAAATGGAAATAAAACAATTTAAGTGGTTTTAAATTTGGAATGAAAAGGTTAATTAAAAATTTAATAAAAATATGTAATTTAAAGCAATTTTATGATTATCATAAAAAAACAGTAAAAAAGACATTTAAAAAATTTTTTTCCATAAAAATTGAAAATATCAGTTCCTAAACTTTTGGCTAGATATATCAGAAATAAAAGTTTTAGCATGTCATCACTTATGTAGTATGAACTAGACATTGGAATGGAAAAGGTTAACAAAGTTATGAGAAAAACTTTTAAACTGATTTTTTATATAATAATCATGAGATGAGATCATTTGACAAAAAATTATTAGAAATTCTCTATAAACATTGTTATGATGATTATTTATTAACAGTTTTGCATATTGCATGATTTCTCTTGTATCATTTACATCTGTCATATTAATAAGCCATAATTTTATTTTTTAAATCACACTATTTTCATTATTTTTTAAATATATACTTGAAATTTTCTAATTATTTTTCTTATTATGCATTCTCTGATTCTGTAACAGTATTAAATTTTTGATAAATTTTGTCTGATAAAAGAATTTAAATATGTATATATATATACATACATACCCAGTTCTGTTTTTACATGATAGATACTTTTCCAAAGAATACATGTAAAAAAATATACAGTATCTGTGGAAAAATAGATAATTTGTTTCAGATCTGAAAAAATCAGCAAAAATAATACAATAAACCAGTGGTTTCCAAAATTTTTGTGTCTGTGTCTCCCTTTTTTATAAAAAAAATTGATATACCCCCTCATTTTCATAACAGTCTAATTTTATAAATACTTTCCATTTACAATTTAATATTACAAAATAGTATATTGTATTTTATATAAATAAAGTTCTTATACATAAAAAAATATATATTTATTATGATGTCATAATTTTTAATATAATTAAACTTATTTAAAAAAAGAAAAATAGAATGTGTGTTTAATACAACATAATATTTAATGCCTTGATGGGCTTATTTTTTAGCATAAATTCTATCAAATCAGGTGTCACGGAAGATATCGCTAATCAAAATTCTTTTTCAATCACTAAACCAGATCATTATTTTATCTTTAAAACGGCTACAGCAGAAAGTTTTTGGATACATGGATATGTGTACTGTATATATAAACCTTTTGCTGATTCATTTTTTTCCGACACTAATTTTATTTTTTGCTTGTTTGTGTCAAAAATGATATTTCTGTTAATTCTTGCAACCCCCTTTGGAATAGATTCATGCCTCCTAGTGAGACACACCCACAGTTTGGAAAACACTGCAATAAACCATATGAAAAATCATGGAATCTTATTTTTATGTGCTTGTTATTTTATAAAGATTGCACATGTATATAAAAATGTATTATATAAAGTAAATTATCATTTGAAAAGAAAAATAACATATAACTAATTCGTGAACACAAAAATTAGGCAAAATAATATGAATTACATATAACAAGATTTTATTCATTGTGACTTTCTGACAATAAATGCATATATTTACATAAGACAGCAATATCATTAGGAATATCTTGGTCATCACCTTCTTGCTCAGTTGGTGAAATTTTTTACTGCGATCTCTCTAACGAAATATCAAGTGCCACAAGCCTTCCTTAGAGATCCGACCTATCATTGAAAATAGTTCATTGGAATTTAAGTGGAAACTTGAAAAGATCAGTCCACACCCTAACAATGTTCTAGTCACATTATTTTTTAAGTCCCTCTACCCAAGCTTCCTATTGGAACCTGTTGTCTTAGAACTCAGGAATGCACTGTGCCGTACATCTACCACGCCAACGGAATTTAAAATCCTCTCTGACCTCGCCCATCTAGTTTGCAAAAATGCCTATTATAGGTTCGATGATAGATATTTCGTGCAAACTAGAGGTGCCCCTATGGGCTCTCCTATAGCCAGTGAGCTAGTCGAACTCTTAGTCAGGAAAAGTGAAGAAGCTGCTGTCCTATCTATTAAGGATTCACTCAGATTCTATGCCCGCTACATTGATGACATTTTTATGATTGTGAATAATAAGGAAATTGCCAGCCATAAAAATGGGTTGTTATTGCCTGCATCAACAACCCATATGGGCTAACTCTACAGCTCGAATAGTTGGATAAGGAGAAGGTGCATTTTCTGGACATGTATATTACAAAGAAAACTGATTTTTTTCTCTATTTCCATCTATAAGAAACCTGGCAACAGGCTTAATCTCATACATGAACGTTCCAAGACGCAGCTAAATACAAGGACGCTAGCATCTCCGCACTCATTTGACGAGCATATAAACTTTGTACAGAGGAAGCGGACATAATAAACGAACTTGGGATTCTCAAGGAAGCATTCATAACCCACGGATATCTTGACAAATTCAACAGCTTAGTCTGCAAAATCTGCACCAGTCATCATAAACTGAGTAGTATTTTACACAGCCCTGCTGACGTCACCACACCCCACTGTGAAGTTCTGACTAAGCCTTTCCTATCCATCCCCCGACACCCTATGTGCCGCGAGGTTACCAGTATAATTAAGAAAAAGCACGAATATTGCATATCAGAAAGAAGAAACTCTACAGTATTCCAAATAATATGCAACGACAACGAAGCTAGGTCTAACACCGAGAGGTGTGGGATATATGAGATACCATTAGTCGCTCCCATGACCAACGCGGTAACCTATTATATCGGAATAACCCCTGGAGGAACACATATAGCAGCACAGGTATGACGTACGTAACAACAATGAAAATATTGCTCTAGCACAAGCGCCCTATTCAAAGGACTGGTTGGTCATATGGGACAACGCAAAAATCATAAATTCACTAAGTGCTAACGAATTGAGATCCAACTTTTAGGAAATTTGAAACATTTACCTTCGTAGCAGGAATAGTAACCTGATCAATTCTAAAGATAAAGACTCTATACTTAGTGCTTGGGAGTACTTGATTAATCAATATAACCATAATATTTAAGTGTATAAATGTAAACTTTCGTTGCTGCCATCGCCCTATTTTGCCCCTCTTTGTCTATCACTTATCCCACCTGCACAACATATACAGCATGTTTGTTTTTCACCCTTCCTCCAACACTGGAGGTTTAAATTACAATTTACACTTATTTTCACAGATGTTCTGTTAAAGCTCTGTGGTAGCTCACTTTCTCTGTGCAGATGAAGAGGGGCAGTCCAGCCTGAAAGCACTCCTGCATCTATAATTTTATTCTAAGGTTCTATAAGCTAGTTCAGATTTTGTTTTATCCTAATTTGAGACCTAGTTGTTAATTTGGTGGACTAGTCTCCTGTGATGCCAATGTTTCAGTGGTTTTAAAAACAAATTCAGTTATTAATCATTGTGTTCATGTATAATATATTCGTGTTCATGTTTTGACTAAGCCATTATGTAATTCTCTGTAAAAATGCTATTAATGACTTCAGATCACATCAAAATTTTCCAGCTCATTCCTCATTAGGATCACATTTAACAGAATGGTTTGAAAATATAATTTGTCATTTATTGACTTTTCAGCAAAACTGAGAAATTTATATGTGTAAATATATAAATTTCTTAATTTTGCTGAAATGTTTATGTGGAATTTTAATTTTTATTAAATTTTTTATACTATTAAATATCAAAAAAAGTACTTTTCATTTTAAACACTAAATTCAAAATGCAAATAAAACAAATTCCCTATTGAAGTTATACATATAATTAGGGGAATTTCCCAGAAATTTCTTTTCTAATCGGAACCAAAAACAACATCTTGGGAGTGAATAATGTGAGGCAAGTATCACATTCATTATAATACAAAAATATTTTCTTCTTAGAATTTGGATTGATTAGGTTAAATCAAATCATGAAAAAAGTTTGTGTAAAAACAGAATTGGTGTGCTTCATATTCCTTTTATGAAAGCTTTATTTTTTAATTACAGCTTATTTCTTTAAATTTAAAAATTTGTTAGTTCATTTGCATGCATTCTGCTGAATTGCAGAATTGGTTCATTTCTATAACCAATAATCTCTTGTTTTTCTTCTGACATTCCTTTGCTTCTTCATTAATGTTTAATAAATAGAATGAGCAGGTGTTTCAATATAAATACCACTTAGCATAGTCGTCTAGCTATTGGAAGTGAATTGATATATTTTGTGCTTTGAAATGTTTTGATTTATTTTTGCATCAAAATATTTTCCTTTAATTCATACATTAATAATGCAATAATAAATATTTATATTTTTGTATCTGTTTTAACTTATAAACAAGCGATTTTTCAACTTGCAACATATTGAATAAGATGCTAAAATTGTTGAGAGACACCCATGTTTTTAGGAAAGATTTTATCATTAAAAAATTGAATATTTGAATATTATACATAATGTCCCAAATTGAATATTATGTTCAAAGGTTCACTAGTTAAAATTCTAATCATTGTTATTTTAAAAACTAATGTTTGGCCATAGATTTATGAATTTTATTAGAATAATTTTTATTTATTAAACTGTCATTGTTTTCAATCTTGGTTTTTTGTGAAAAATATATAATGTTTCTAAAATTTATTTCAATAATTTTTTTTGTTTTTTTAATTTTTTTCACTTTCGACTTCCCCTGAATTTCTGCAACATACTTGGTTGTTGTTATAGGCATTTATCATTAATCTTCTTTCCCTCTATCAACATAATTGAGTGTTTGCATTGAAATAACTTAACTTGATGGATAAGCAAAATATTGCTACAGAATAATAAACAACAATTAAAAAGTTAAACATTTACAGAAAACCAATCATATTTTCAGCTTTTATATTTTTCTTATATATCATGTTCACATCATCATAAAAGTGAAAGAATAATATTTAAATCAATCAAAAAATGTGTTCTAAGGAAAAGGTATATAATATACAAATTTTAAGAAGTTATTAATTAAATGTTTGAAAATTTCAACATTCATTGATTTTTTTTCTTCCCTCCATTAATTTCCATATTATTTAAATATATATTAAAAGTATGTAACATAAATTCATTTAATAACAGTTGCCATCATTATACTGAAATAAAAATTTTGGAATCTATATATGTATATTTCACAGGAGGACCATAAGTTCCAAAAAGCTTTTTAATTGACTCTAAAGGCTGATTCATACGGGCGGCAATTGTCACTTGACAGTGCGCGCCAGCGACAGGACATGATTGTCGTCGCGTCACTCGCTGCCGAACCAGTTCACATAGGCGCCGACGACAACCAATCAGCAATCGCTCTAAAGTGCGTCACAAATTGCAAAACGAAAGTTGACATAAGATCATTCCTAGAATTTCTTTACGATATTTATCTCTGAGAGATTTCCATCGAATTTTACACTCGTTTACTTAAAAAAAAAAAAAAATTGAAATACTGAATAGCAATGAAGTAAGTTCAATTTGGACTTGAAATTTCACTGCAATTTTACCCTTCCTTCCACACAATCGCTATTTCTTCCCATGCTGATTCCTTTTTTAATTTGTCTCGATACAATTTTGATGAGACATCATATAAAAATCTTCTTTTCCTCACTTCTTCAATCAACACTTCTTCAAACGAATCAGCCATGTTTGAACACATGTGACTGCAACCAGCGTGTGATTGGTTGCCTCTCAAGTATAGCACGGTCAAACTCAGACGCCAAATACGACGACGGGGTTTTTGAAATAACTGGAACAGCCGTCGACAAAATTTGACCTTGGCGCACACTGTCGAGCGACAATTGCCACCGTGTGAATCAGCCTTAACTTCTCAATATTTTTATAATCGAAGTAGAACTGATATGCTCATATTGTAGACATTATTACTTTAGAACAATTTAAAAAAATCCAGTACTCTGCAGAAAAACTTTATTGCAATTAAAAGAATGTTTTTTACTACTAGCAACTAGTCTACATCAATATACTAAAGTTAAAAGTAACTATTGTACAAACAATAGAAAATTCTTCAGATTGTTTTATCTTGCCAGGATAGAATGTAGGAAAATGTTATAAGACTGAATGTGATATGCTTTATAATGACTTCAGGCTTTCCTCATATTTTGATATTGTTAATGATTGTGATGGAATGTACAGAAGTAGAGTCAATAGATGCTTTGTACATCTTTGTTTTTTTTTTTTTTTTTTTTTTAATGCAAGTATCAACGAAACAAACAGAATCAAAACTTAATAATAATTTTGTAACAGCACTATTAATCATCATTGAATTTTTAGACCAAATTAATAATTATCAATAACCAAAAAACCTATGATTTGAAGAGATTCTTTAGAGTTTATCAGTCATTAAAAGCATTTTGTCAATATATTATTATTATTATTATTATTATTATTATTATTATTACCCAATTGTGATTTATTTACACAATTGAACAATAATATATGATCTTATAAAATGGTTTACAAATATTCAAGATCTTTATTTTTTAATATAAGTTGTATACTATATTATTTATACTTGTAGGCTTGTATTACACATTCCAAGCCTATAAGCAGGATATTGAAAACTCTTATTTAAGTCATAATCTTTAATGGCTGGTTATGTCCTCTTTAGTTACTAATTATATTTAAATGAAAATGTAAACACAAAAAACAAAAAATCTGCTTCTAATATCTAAGTTTAGCATAATTAACACAAAATAACATTAACAACATTACACAAAGATTAGGAAGCTATAAGTTTTTCTTGGTTTGGTTTGTTTTTGATTTATGATGAAAAGTGATTTAGAACATAGAAAAATTGATGCATCACCAAGAAAGGGAGGTTATATCTATAATAATCAGCTATAATTTATAATACATATAATAAAAAAAATCAATGAAAATAATTCAATAAAATTAATATTAATTCAAAATAATATTTTAAGTGAAATAAATATTTAAGTAAAAGTAAATCAATCTGTTATTAGATTTAAAAAAGTAATTATTTTAATTATAAATGTTTAAGAAGTAGTCTGACTAAAATAGAATGATTGATTAATGTATGAAAATATATGCTGAAAGAAGCTGTATTATAATTTAAAACAAAGACTAACAGATTTTTAATTCTCCAGTTGTTATGTTTATATGATTATAAAAAATTTATTATATTTCTATACAAATTAAAATTTTCTTTTAAATAGTTCCATGATAGCACTGAATTCTATGAATTATCCTCATTTCAATAAGTAATTAACACTTTTATTAATTCTATTGTGCATACTAATTGATCGGCCATTCTATTTTGTTCGTACTTTCTGTTAATTATTAATAAACATTGTTAAAATAGGAAAAACTAAGCAATATTTCTGTCTTCATTAGTATTGGTTTGAAGACTATAACATAATGTGTTATGATTTTTTCTAGGGGAAAAACTCTAAATCAGGAGTGTCCAATCTTTTGGCTTCCTTGGGCCACATTTGAAGAAAAAAATGTTTCAGGCCACACACAAAATATACTAATTCTAATGATAGTTGTTAAGCAAAATAACTAATAAATAATGTATAATATGATATCCACCATGACAAATAAGCAAAAATGGCATAGCAAAATAATCTTTTGATTTCTTTTCATTCAGAAATTTGTTTTAAAATCATTGAGCAGTTCAAGAAGTTTTAATCACTGAAATAAAAAATATTTTAGAAAATGGAAATAGAAAATGTAGATAGCTATTTAAATAATAAAAAATTTCATTAATTTAATAAAAATCTCAATGTTTTAAGGAAGTTTATGATTTTATGTTGAGATGCATGCAGGCTGTGAGTTGGACAGTCCTGCTCTAAATATACAGACTATAGGTCTTTGATATTTGTGACTTAATATACAAATATTAACAGAAGCTTTCTAATTTTAAAAATGTTATCCAGTTTTCTTCTAATTGAAACTGATTCCCTTTTAATCGTATCAGTAATTTGAAAATGAGCTAAAAATTATGGCATTCAGATGTTCTGAATGCCATAATTATGAATTGGATAATTGGATTTCATATTTTGGAAAAAAAAAATTTTTTTATAGTTCCACATTAATTTAAAAAAATGTAATACCTTTTAAAGAAGTAATGTCTTTTCCAATTTAAAATTCGAAAATAACAATTATATATTACATGCAGTTTGACAGATTTTAAATATTTTTTTCAAATAATAATCCTGTTTAATATAATCTTTTTCAAAATCTTTTATGCTGGTTCCAAAAATGTTTGTTATAAAATTTATTTCTTTTTTTTAATATATAAAAGTACAAAGTAAGATTGATATTTTTTTTGCATAAATTGTCAGAAAGTTATAATTTCAAATATATAGCAATACTAAATACTTCTATTATTTTTAATAATAGAAGTATTTAGTAAGAAGTAAATAACTAAAAAGCGATTAGACTAAATATGCAACAAATTCAACCTATAAGTAATTTAAGTAGCAATAATTTATTTTTAAAACATTAATTCATAATCTGTTATAATTAATTAAGATTAAATATTTTTAACAGTTCATTTTTTTCAAAAACAATAAACTAAAAAACTTAAATTTTATATAGAAGTTCTTGTGTTTAATCATTCAGATAAATTTATTTCAGCTCTTTAAACGTCTAAATAAATTAATAAAAATTAGTTACAGTATATTGTTATAACTCAGCTTGGAAAGAGTGTAATATGTACATATGTAAATCTGAAACTTATTACAAATATATTGATGATAAATCTTAAGTATTGTGACTATATAATCATTTTAATAGTTGAATTATTTTTTAATATTTATTTTTAGCTTCTAATTTAAAGATTAAAAACTCAATTTGAATTATTTAGATAATAAATAATAAGTATAGTATCAAATCAAACAGAACAAGACTAGTCATACTTTAATATGCATTCAGGTTGTGTTCTTGGGAAAACCTATGTAGAGCAAATTATTTTAAAATGAACTGATTTTTCAATAAAGATTAGTATGAAAGTAGGAAGGTCTTTTAAGGGATTTTGAGATGTAATTATAGATTTGCATAAGAAATATTTATTTTTGTATATATATATATAAAAACTTAAGTTTGCTTTTAATTTAATATTTTTAGTTTAACATCAAAAGTGTATAAGAAATATCTTATTTTCTTTATTTTCATATAATTAACAAAAAACTTTTTGCAAATTTTCTTTTCACAATTTCTTCTTCATATAACTGTTCACAAAATATTAAATACAGTAGTAATAAAATTATGGCAGCACAATCACACAAATAACCAGTCATGAAACTGAGTAATCTTGTTTTCTATTATATTACAATAGATTTCATTTTATTTTGGATTGGATTATAAAATTTTTCTTTATCATTTAACATCATCTCACTTAATATTATTTTGCTATTACGTCGACAGTAAAAACTAAATTAATTAAAAAATAAAAAATTTTATGGCAGCAAAATAGAATAAAGGCTTGTTTTTCTACATTTCCATTCATAATAGAGAGCAAACCTAAAATTACAGAAAATAAGATAATCATATTTTATATGAGCACTAACCAAAGTCTATAATATTGTTTAGAACAATGTATTAATTAAACTATACAGAACATAAGATATTTAACCAGATTAACTGGGGAACAAACACTTTTGACTTTCCATTTGAAGGACCCAGGATTGAATATGAAACTCATCTCTTGGAAAATTTTTATGCTAGGTCATTGGGGTTTTTGGTTTCAGATAATATCACAATTTTCAGGAACCTAAACCTGATATTAAATGAGGATCTGCTATAACTATTAGATAATAGGTTATATTCATGTATAAGTTGAGAAATTTTTCAAAAAAAAAAAAAATTTTTTTGAAGACCTTCTAATAGTGGGATTTTCAAAAATTAAAATTTTTTTGAAGATTGTAAGATTTGCTTGTTCAGCTTAACTCCAGCAGTGCAGTTTGCCATATTTGTTCCTAACAAAGATATTAATTTATATATCATCGATTCTTTCAATTTTATTGTTATTAAAAATATGTAGGTATGTATGACGATACATAATATTTTTATAGATATTTAAATATTGGATACTGTACAAATACTATTGAAAATACATAAGGCAGTCATGTTATATCTTTCAGCTATTAACATGACTGTTTTATGTATTTTCAATAGTAATTTTATTAATATTAAATGTTAGTGATAAGATCACCATATTTATTCCTAAAAAATACCTATTTTTTTTCTTAATTCTGTTATTAAAAATATGCAGATGTAGGTGAATGTTTATATTTAAATATATTCAGAAAATATTAATATATTGAATGCTTAACAATAAAATCAGAAATATTTAAACTGATCTTTTTAGTGAATAACTATTTCAATGACCATTATTTGTATGTATAATGAAATAATATTAAATGGGAATGCAATCTATTTACTGATATTTCTAATTGAGAATTTGTACATTTTTTGATAGTTCTGATCATTTATAAAATATTGAATGATTTTTTTATATCTAGTTTTGGACATTGGCTTTGAGTTCCCAAGTAATTGTGTGCACTCTAGTTGCCATTCACTTCTGCTCATTACTGAAAATATTTTGCATGTTTTGATTCTTTTATCATTTAAACTTTATTAAATATTTTTCTTGAGATTTGAAAATGAGATAGAAACTTTGATATTTTCTGGTAAACAAACACTTCAATAAAACTGTATTATAGAAAAATGTTACTGGATATCATATATCACAATCACATCTTACTCTCTAATTCAACTTTCTCTTTATATTGCATTATTATATTATACTAAGTCTAGAAATTTGTCTTAGTTATATTTATTGCAATAGTGAACTGGATTTAGAAAATTTTTAAAATCATAAAAGAAGTTATCTATTTATTTCAATGAATGTCATATTGTTCTGATATTTGAAAGTTAGAGGTCAGTTTATATGGGAGTTTCAAATATTTATCAGTTTTAAACTGAAGTTAGGGGACCTGTTTATATATGGATTGGCTTATAAGCAAGTATATACAATATTTTCTCTTAAATTATCATTGTTTCTCAGAATATAAAAATTTAATTAAACATTTGAATTGATTTAAAATAGATAAACAATTTTTTCCAGAAGATAAAGAATTATTCTTTAAAACTTTGATAGTATTTTAAATTCATCCAATGTAGTTTGATTTTTTTGTAGTATTATATTGTACATGTTTCATTTGATGATTTGTTGATTAAGAGTTTTTAATTACAACTATATATAAATTTATATAATTTGTTATTTTCTTGGTAATAAAGAGCCAGCCAGTCAAGAACCTAATACATATGTATCTGAGGTTAGATTTGGGATTGTTTAGGTACCCCAACTTACACCATGCTTCTCAGTCCCATCCTCCATAATATTACTGTAATTAAATTGAACTAAGATGTCCATTAAAGTTTCTAGAATCAGTGAATTTGCTTATATGCAATAAAATATGTGAATGTCAAAATTTGCTTACTTATAGTTACAATCAGTTATCTCTAAATCATTTGATTGATCATAACTTTTAATTGGTTAGATGTGCACAAAATGAACTTGAATGTGTATATTCTCTTTGGCATACCACTTCTGATTTGCCTTTTTGCATTTGGATGTTGTATTTTTGAGAACATGGTTGTTAGTCACGGAATCTGTTTTTGCATTACTGCTATAGTGTAACTCTGATTCTTGTATTAAATATAGTGAAAATGATTGTGCTGCTATTTCTGGACAAAAAAAAGGAATTTTATGGTTATCGAGAAAATAAAATAGTTAAATAAATTGGAAATTGATATATTATCAAACATTGTTGCATGTGAGTTTGACATGAACTGATTGTCCATTTTATACTTTATTTAGATTTTAATTAAAATGTAGATAAATCATGTTTTCATTCTGATTATTAATTTTAAATATTATATTACATTCAAAACATTCATCACTTTAATCCAAAAATATAAGGAGAATATAATCATCTTTGTACTGAAGAATCAAGCCATATTTTTTTCATAAATTCTTCCAAGTTTAATATTTGCCAATTCAGTATTCATAATGTTTTACAAGAATCTAGCCCTTGTACATACTGTGTATTGCTGTGTAGCTACAAGATTCTTTAAAAATAATTTGAGTTTTATTCAGCATGGCTTTACAAAAGAACATTTGTTTTTTAAGATGCATATTGCACATTGCTCAGAGGTTTTAGTATCAAAAACAAAAATGCACTTAATAATTGAACTTTGTCACTGCTGTAAATGTAAATTCGAATACAATAAATAATAAAACTGGTCACATTATAAATTGACATAATTCGAAGATTTTTATATATTTCTCTGATTATAATAAGAGTGCATTTAGAAGAGAGAACCTTCACTTTAAACTGGCTCAATATCACTTCAAATTTTGCAATACATATAGCAAAATCAAAATTTTTGCATCATTCTGTAACAACATGAGATAATTCTGATAATTTCTTTATCTTCAAAATTATTATTTTAATTATGCTTCTTTGTTAAAAAATGTTAACATAGCAAATTTAATATTTAAAATGATTAAAAATTCAATATTAATACGATATTTCTTCTTTTGTTGTCTTTGCAGTATTTTTTATATGTATATCATAACTGACTATTCTTGCAAATTATACATATAAAGAATGATGCAATAATATTGGCAGCACTGAAATATTAAATTTTTACATCAAAAAATTAAAATATTTTTACCATAGCATTAGATGAATCATTTATTATTTTATGATTAGAAAAATAAAGTATTTGGAAACAGTCTGTAATTATTAATTCTTACTGTGAATGTATCTTCGTTGTATGAGAACACTTTTTGGAAGTGTTTGTAGCAAATAAATTTTTCCATTGTTAATGAAAAATGAATGAATTTATAAAATTCTATAAGTATATAATGATTTCTATAAATGAATTTTCCATAAATCTGGTAATGGAAATACAGTAAAAGTGAGATTTCATGGAAGGGAAATTTTTATTTATTTTTTTATGTAAGAATAAATTTTTTATTTGATTATTTATTATCAAAAAATTCAAATTGATTTTGAGAATAAATTTATGCTTTTATTATTATTATTTTTTTTTTTTTAGTCACAGTACTTAAATATATTATTTAAATATCACACTAATCTCTTTCTTTCTATTAACAAAAACTGAATTCTTTATTCTTGTTATTGAAAAATAAATGTTTTAATAAACTTTTACATTATAAATTTTAAATACTAAAATTCTATTTTTTTTTTAAGTTAATTTCAATTAATAATATAACATAAGAAATTTCTATTGTTCGTTTAAATATCAGTTATATTTAAAAATTTATTATAGCAGTTAATGAAAATAATATAATTTTACTCCAGTTTTAATAATTTTTAAATAATTTGTTAATATAAATTATTATAATGTTATATTGAATTTTTATACCGATTTTAATAAAAAAAATAAAAAATTTGTGTATGTATATGTGTGTGTTTTTTATTCATTTTGCAAAATTATTACTAGAAATTACAAACAACAATATTAAATCATTTCTTGAAATTCTAAAATCGATAAATAATAATTTAGTTACAGTTAAGATAAATATCAAATAATGATAATTCGAAATAAAGATTTATTATTTGTATTATTTTAAATTGACGGAACTCACTCTTGTCAGAGAGCAATCTCGCGAATATTCAAATAATTATCCGCAATATTTATTTTAGCTAATTTTATAGTATGCTTAATTCGCAGCTATTAATTGAATATTTCGAATTTTATCGTAACCGGTTTTTAAGCTACCTATTACATGTGATTTTACTAATTTGTAGCGGTCTTTAACTGGTTTTATTCAAAAATATTGATTGCCTTCATCCCTAATTAAAAAGCATTTCTTTAAAATGATAATTTTATTGATTTAAATTAAAAAAAATATATATGTAATCCGTCAGCAATATAATAATCTAAGTTGCTTATTTAGTTCGTAATAACAACAATATTTCATGAAAAATAATTTTCAAATAATGTTCTTAATCACAAAATCATATTTTAGAATTGAGATTCAAGATAATAAATATTTAATAATTTTTTCTCTAAAATATTTTTGAAAAACAAACCTTTTAATTTTAAATGGATTAATGAAGATTATTAATCATCAACATCTAAAGAAAAAAAAACCATTTAAAATAATGCATAAGAAAATTCTGCTTTGTTTCTATTTGAGGACAATTTTAAAAACAGCTTTGAAACTAATGATCATATTTGTTATATTAGTCACTGGGCAGATTCTGTTTTGGTTTAAAGCCAAAATCCATAGTACAGCCAAATTGTGAAAGGTTAATACTGATAATTTAAATGGATGTTTTAAATGGAAATATATTTGATGTCTGAAGAAAACTTACCAAATGCACCAGAAGTACATCTGGTAAGATCTATTTCAGTAATTTTGAAGAAATTAATGTAAATTTCAAAGCAAAACAAAAATAATTGTTGTTTTCTTTATATAAATAAAAACATGAGTGATATGGATTTAATAGTGCAAAATTTTTAACACTAAAAATATTATTAGAATGTAGATTGCTTTATTATTTAGCAAATATAAAACATAGGAAAATTTGACTGTAGTGTTTGCATAATGTGCAATGAAAAAAATCTTAAAAATGAAAATTTTGTATTTTGTTTCAAATTTTGAAATAAAATACAAATGTTAAAAGTAGCATATAATTTTAATTAAAACTCTTTTTTTTATTATTATTGTAGGGGGATTCCAAATTCAAATTAAGTTTCATATTTAAACAAATTATTTTATCATAATGTTTAAAATTAGTTACACAATGTAAATATGCACCTACGGGTTTTAATATTGTCATATCATATACACTAAAATGTATAATTATGAAAATTATTTGTAAATCAATTTTTTTAAGTACCATTTATAAATCTGTTAAAAAAATTTTAATTTAAATGTTTAGAATTGTTTTGGTTTAGATAATAAAAATTAGTTAACTTTTTATATAAGCATCTTGATGAAAATAAAACTTCATAAAATTATTTTTACTATACTATATCCCTTGTAATTAAAGTGCAAAATTTAAACTAAGGCCATTGCTTTTTTAAGAATCAACAATTAAACTTAAGTTCAATTTAGTTATTTGGAAAAATAATTTATTTTAGTCAAAAATCAAACTAGAATTTTTCAGAATCCATTCAATTAGGCAATTTAGGAAATAATTTTCTTATATATATATATTTATTTCAGATAAAGCCAACTAATCATACATCTAATGCCAATTAGAACCAAAGATATCTACTTCTGATTTTAGAAATTTATTATTATTATTATTATTATTGTTGTTATTTTTTTTTTTTTTTATAAAGCTTGTCTACTAAACATGTTTAAAAAATTATTTATTGTCTACAAATATTTTAGTAACAAAACACAACAATAATTTAAAAGTATATTTTCAATTAATTAAATTCAATTAAAAGTATTTTAATCATGATTATTTATTAAATACTTGACAGTATATTTTATCATATAAAATTTTATTTATATAGTATTGAAACTTATAATGATTTTCTGTATAATAATAGTTTAAGTGCTTATGGATATTTATCACTGCGTTTAAAATTCATTCTACTCCATTAAAATTATATATTTTTATGATTCTAAAATATCAGATTTCATGTCACTATATTAAATTATTTGTTTATATTATTAATAAAATTCATGAATAATACTAAATGTTAAATTATATTAGTCAGTAATGCTAAAAAATTGCGTCAAGTAATTTCTCGTATTTTCTTAAAAACTGTCATTGTTTGTCTTTCAGTAGAATAAACAGTAGTAGTAAATAAAAAATGTGTATCAAGCATATAGTACCACAACTTATTATAAAGTTTCATTTTTGATACAGTTAAATAATGAAATTGCAGTATTTACACACTAGCAGCAATAATGAATTCTGAGCATTATTTCACATACTAAATAACTTTCAGTATGTAATGCAACAGTTAAACTTTTTTAATGAGGCATCAGGCAAATTTAGCTATTGTAAAAACACTAATTTCAAAAAAACAACACTGACTATTACATGCATCACATGTTCTATTTATAGCCGTCTGTTGAATGATGGCACCTTACATCATCCAGGAGAGGTTATTGTAACAGGATGATGTAGTATAGTTTTTTAAGCTGTGTATTTTAATATGTGTGTGTTGCACCTTTTTTTTTGAGCACTGTTATGTATAAATTTTGGAAATGATTTTAACAAAATTTTTTTAGATTAAGATCAGCTGATTGCGTGTATTATTTAAGTTGATTAAAATAGTATCAAATTTTATAAACAAAATTTGTTTTTATTTAGATTAAGTTTGTTGAAACAATTCATTTAAAAAAATTTTATTTTAAATTCAATCTAAATTTTAAAAATATTGATTTAATAATTGTATTGAGCAATTTAATAAAATAAATTATTGATTTAATTTTTTGATATCTTAATGCACTTATATAGTAATAATTGGCAGTCATTTTAATCTTTCAAAATTTATGTAAAATAATTAAATTTAATGATTATTTTATAAATTTATTTTTCTTCTTCTTCACTGCATATTATGAAACTGCTGTTAAAGTATGTTGCACATGTTTCAAATTTTATACAGGATATAAAAATTTAAATAATTAATCTAAATTGGAGAATTAAATCAACAATTATGTTTGTTATTAATATTAATTTATTGCATTATTAAAAAAATGAAGCACTAAGAAATGAAGTATAAATTAATGCTGAATTTGTATATGTAATAGAAGTGTACTACTTATAATGATATTTTTGTTAAGAAAATTTTATTTTCTAGTATTGAAAAATAATATACAGAAAATGAAATTAATTTATTAAAATTCTGTAATTAATCCTTTGACTTCCAGGAAACTGCAAGATTTGAACCTATTTTGTAAATCATAACAAATGAGTTCATTTGCATTGAACTAAGGTTTTATTGCAAATGAATTGGTGTCATGTGATACCACTAAAATCATTTTTTGATTAGAAAATAATTAATATAAATCAGATTTATATTAGATCAAATTATGGAATTCCTGACTTATAACAGAATTGCGTTCAAAAATTTTGGTCGTTATTCAAATTCATCATAACTCTGAACATGATTTTTTATAGGCACAGTGTTATAAATAGATGTTACATGTCCCACCCACCAGAACTCAAAATATTCAATATTCTTCTGAAAAGTAGTAGTGTACTGTAATGGTGAATAAATGCTATTTATTCTCCAAAATAAGAAAATTGATATCATATGCATAACAGAATTTTGTGTGTAAAACTAAAGAAAACACAATGAAAAAATAAAAATGAAATGCTTAAGTTATTTTCCTGTGTCCAAGTTTTTAGCATTGGTTGTGTGGTTAAAGCAGTCATTTACCACCTTGAAGGATTCTGGTTCACATATCATTTTTCAAGAAGAATCAAGGCCCAACCAGACTCATTGAACTCCATTTTTCAATCTTCTAATTGATATCACTATAGATGATGGATAGTCTATGGGGACTCTAAAAATAGTCATTGCTAAAAATATCTGTTAGCAGCTTAATTCAAACTAACCCAATTTTCTAGCAAAAATATGTAATTTTTAATGCCATTTCCCAATCATTGGGGCTATTATATAATGCTATCCATTCCAACCCAACTGCAAATATCCATATATATGATAGAGCTAGGAGGATTTTGCAATATATGAAATGAGGCCTAACTAGGTAAACCATGCTGTATCCATCAAAAATTTTCAGAAACATGGAATCTGAATTGTATGTTTCCATGCATTTAGGATGGGGTTGAATGGATCCATTCTGGCAGACAAAAATTCTGGACCTATAAAACTCAAAATTAAATATAAATACTGCATGATGAAAAATACAATCTTCTTCTGGCAACTACTTGACCATCCAGTTGATTGGCACCATTATTGCAAAATCACTGATACCAGCCATTATAAGTACAGATTTTTGTCATAAATAATCACTACCTTAAGTATGGATTGTCATAAGTCTAACTGTTGTAAGTCAGGGATTCCTTATTGTCAGTTTGTTTTTATAAAATAATAAAATTTATTTAAAACTAGAAATATACCTAAAATAGAAAATATAATTATAATTTCATAATTTTTAGTCTGTTTTGTTAAAAATTATTAAACTTGTAATTTTGATTTTTTTCAATAAGTTTTAATATATAGCTATAAAAGATCGTGTGTATGTTCTGTTTTTTTCTGCCTGTAGTATCCAAAAGTCCATAGATTTTTTTGCACATTCCCTTAGCTGCATAAATTTCATGTCAAATATAGTCAAAATTGCTTGGGATTGGAGTTATTTCTGAATTACAGCAAAAACATCTATTTTAGCCCTTCAGCAAAGCTTCAGAAATTTTATTCTAAACAAATTATTTGAACTCAACAAAATTTATTGGCCTCATAGCTGTGTATCTATGTAGTATTGGTCTCATATCTGTGTATCTGGATCCTCAAATTGTTTCATTAAAAATCCCATTATTCAGATATTACAAATATTAATAAAAATAACTGATTTAAAAATTTTTTTTTGTTTATTTTTATTTAAAATTTACTGCTGTATATATTAAAATAAATTATATTAACTTTCACATGCCAGTGTCAGTACATTTTTCATCTAATTATTACATTTTTCAAAAACTTTTTCAGTTTAAGCTATTTAGCACATTGTTATCTGGGTAGGGTTGTGCATTGGGGTCAAATTTAGATTGCTGCTTCAGATCTGCATTTTATGATGTTACTAGCAGTACCTATGCACGTTGTTGCCCATACAAATGAATTTAATAGAATTTGAAAGATAAATAATATTTTATTAAATTTTTAAAAGTAATTCCTGAACTCTCATCTTT